>PKMM01030643.1:40939-114303 GCA_002933915.1 Eutrema heterophyllum | reverse complement strand
TAAAAATGAAAAACTGGATATATATTAATATATTCACAAAAAATGAAAAATTCAATATTTGAAAACTCGGATATATTTCTTTCGTATGTTCAAAATTTGGATATATTCGTATATATTTATTTTAATAATAATTAATTATTTAAAATTGGATATATATTTAAATATTGAAATAAAAAATTTTAAAAAATGAAAATTAAAAAGTCATAGAATTTTTCTTTAAATTAAAACTAAGGTATATATGTATATATTCATAATCATATAATATTTACTTACTAACATTCGTATATATTCATTTATACAATAATCAATTACTTGAAAAATTTGAATATAATTTTTTTACTTGAAAAATTTAGAGATCTTAGCACAAACGTTATACATCGGATTTTAAAATCTCATGTTTGCGCCTTGCGCGGAAAATCACCTAGTATATATTGTAGTAGGTGATGAAAATAAATAGATATAGATAAATAATTATCAAAACTCACTGCTACTTTTCTTTTATTTTCAACTCTCTAAATATTAATATATTAGATAGAAAAAAGTTTGAAAACAATTCATGTTTCTTAAATATAATAAAAATACTATATATTAACACTTTGAGGGCCCAATGCCACTACTTTATTTGGCTCAGGCCCAGACCCGGCACTGTCTGCAACCCTTTTAAAATCATGTATCGTCGCCAATTAACCCTAGACCCTCTCGTGACCCCTGATTTCATCTTCAACTTAAGAGACGACGAATCTAGCCTTTCGAGCCGCTGGAGGTTAGCCATACCCTTATTCTCTTCTCATATTATTCTTCGGTTTTAGATCTCTCTTTTGACATCACATATCTGTGATTCATGGATCATATTGATTGATTTTGGGCGATGTGATAACTTAGCTAGGGTTTGTTTTTTCACAAAGTAGTATTATAGATTGTAAATCAATCAATTTTACGCTAGACTTGGTAAATCAAATCAGATTAATTGGGGATTATCATCTTTGTGTTTCAGAAATTAGTCTTTCTAATTAGTTTTTTTTTCACAAAGTAGTATTATCATCTTTGTGCTTCCTAAATTAGTCTTTCTAATTCTTTGTTATTTAAATCTACTGATATGGTGAAAAAGATTAATTCTTGTTGAGATTTTGTTATAACAAATTGTTTTTTCATTATATAGTCATTATATAGTCTTTCTAATTATTGTTTTTTCATTACTGATATGGTGAAAAAGATTAATTCTTGTTTTTTCATTTTGATATATGAGATTTTGTTTACATCGCTCGTCAGAAGCATTACTTCTCGGAAACCTCCCCATTGTCGCCATTGTCAGCTTAGAGCTTGGCCTCGACTCGTGGCGCAAGATCCCTTTGGGAGGCCAAGGCCTCGACCCATAGTCTTGGAGACGATTGAGTGTATAGAAAGACTGCATCCAGATGAAATAATTTTTTTTTGTTATATATTCAGTGAACTGATAGGGCTTCCAAAACCTCGCAAGATTAAAATCAAAGATACCGGAGAGAAGTTTGTCGTCAAGTTGGTCCAGTTTGACGCAGGGAAAAAAAACGGAAGTTCTTAGAGAACTTGCATGGGTCAAATCGACAGATGTGGTGAAATCATTGTCCGACTTGGGTATGCGACCAATGCTAGAGACTTTAGAAAACATCCCGTCCGCGATTAAACAAGGTGTCTCAAAGGAAGAAGCTAACGAAATCATTGCCAAGATCGAAGTTCCTGGTGGAGTTGCTGTTATGGAGCCATTGGAGTGATGATGATCGTCTTTCTAATCACGTTTGTGTCTTTTTTTTTGTTTTGTTTGGTCTTGTGATTATAGTACGTAGTAGATGTTTTTTAAGAGAACTCAATCACCCTAAACCCTCTCTCAGTCTCTCACTTTATTGCTTTTCTTTATATACTATTGCTATCATGTGAAGTTCTTGAGACTTGCAAATATTCTCTTTGGTTACAATGATCTTAGAGTCACAAAATTCCATGTGGTATCGCCACTAATTATTTTATTAATTTATTTAAAGATAGTGATGATACATGTACTACAAGAAATCATCGGTTGTTCCGAAAACCTAGTTCGTTCATGCGTTCAAAAATCATCGATTGTTCCTACGACTATAAAAAAAAATAATGCATGCGTTTATGGAAATTCACAAATCAAGTCCTAAATGTGTTTCATTGCTATCACTCTATCAATTTCACAATCCGCTCGAGGATCGAGCGATTTCTTATCCATACTTTAAAAAAAAAGAAACCTTATTTGAGGATAGACAACATTCATGACTCAAATCGAAAGAAGATTTCAACAATGACAAAACGAAACATAATTCTTCTCTCCTCATGATCTACAATTTAAGGAAGAAGATATGTGTTCAACAAATAAGTTCATGTTATGATCCTATAGATTTGTTTTCTAAAGCTCCATCTATTGCAACTTTTTTAGAAGGTGGTACCTAAGATTGGAATGCATTGATGGAAAGATCTTAGAAGATGATGCTTCTAGGGAGAGAATGATATGTGTGACTGTATTTATTTTTTCTTGTCATGGTTTTGTCCCACTAAATTTTCTTGATACGACTTTTAACGAAATAATAACACGCAAGTGATAGACATTCAAGTCGGAGTGTTATGAAACAATTATTGATGAATGTCAATCAAGTAGAACCTATCACAAGTAATATTTTCTACAAGTAACATCATCTTGTAGTAATTTCTTATAAGTTATTAGCTTTGTATTCTCCTTATAAAAGGAGATCATTCTCTCTTGTAATTATAAACAATAAACAAAATATACACACAATAAACAAAACAATTTATGAGAATAACACAATATAAGTATGATTGATTTCTATATTCTCTTTATTAGTTGATTATATAATAGTTTTCATAACACATATCATTATAGTAATTAATCAATCCACCACCATTAACTCCAACATTATTTGTTTTTTTTAAAAAAATGGAAAATTTCATTTAACTCCATTTAACTCTATATAAATATATGATAAATATGATTATTTGTGAATCATGTAAAAATAAATTATAAATCCAATTTTGACTCAGAAGAAAACAAAAAGTGTGGGGGGATCAATGATGTTTTCTAGTTCTAATTATTGATAAAAATGATGCCACTATGACATGAAATCTTGAAATCCAATTTCATCTAATAATGCAATTGTTGATAAGAAGGATGGCTATGGCATAATCGTTCGTAAGAATGATGGTAACAATGATGTGCCATGTTGAGATCTAATTTCATCTAATAGTGCAATCCAATTTTATCAATTCTTTGGAGTAACTTTTATGTTTGATTGTTAATAAGAAGAATGTTCACAATGATGTGACATTCTCCCAACCGTCCAACTTTATCAATCTTTGCATTTGGAGTAACTTTCATGCTTGAACGTTGATAAAAAAGATGACATGGCATAATCACAAAAATCTAATTCCAACTCTGCGTTAAAAAAAAAATAATGTTACCAATCATTACTTTTATATATAACATCACTGTAACTATTTATTTCTACATCTCTTTCTGCTTTCTTGTACAATTCATTTTTTTCTAATAACTTGAATTTTCATAATATATTTGTCCAACATGTCCAATAATTCTCAACATATTAACCTTATGTTGGCATTCTAATTTTGCATCCATTTATGCAACTAACCGCTCGTTATATGTTATAAATAAAGAGGGGCTTTACAAAATTAAGTAAGCAAATGGTCTCATTGTACATTTTTTGTACAATTTTTTTGGGCATGATTCATGTTCGACGCAACACCAGCAGCTACCAAAGCTATATTATCTATAACTATCAAACCAATACACAGATCGCAGAACAATCATCACCGTGTTTCTAGGACTAAAATCTTGTTTCTCTCTAATTTACAATTTCTCTCTGTCTCTAGGTGGTGATAGCATTTGTATAACGAGCGGTATTGTTTCAAGAATCAATACATCAATATATAGTCATAGCAAAGGAAATGTTGAACTGCATACCCTTCAAGTTGATGCTGCAATTAACCCTGGGAATAGTGGTGGTCCTGTGTTTTTAGGACTTAAGGTGGTAGGTGTAGCATTTCAGAGACTGGATGGTGGAGCTAATATAGGGTGAGTTTTTATTATTGAAACTATGTTTTTTAAGTTTTGGAAATGACTGTTTTTTTTGTTGTGAATTTTTTTATCGCAGGTATGTTATACTATCACCAATTGTTAATCTATTCTTGAGAAGCATTGAAGCAAATCAAGAATGGTTGGTTTTTGTTCACTTGGGGCTTGTATCCAAGCCATGGAGAATGATATGATGAAGACCTATTTTAAAATGACTGAAAAGATGACTGGGTCCTTGTGACGCATGTAGACGAATCATACCCAAGAAGAGTTCTGAAGAAGAGTGACATCCTTTTGGAAGTTGATGGTATTCGTATTCAAGATGATGGGGGAAGGTATACCTTCATTAATTTGTTTTGTATTTGACATAGATTTTTAAGTTTGATTTCTAGATTAGTGTTTCTCAGATTAGTTTATAATATGTCTTGCAGTTTTTGTTGGAACCATTGGTATACAAATCAATGGTTTCATTGCTTTGAAAAATACAGATGAAAAAGTCTCTCTTAAATTCTTGAGAAAGGGAGAAGTCAAAAACTTCGGTTTGAATGTGTTGCCGGTAGGTTTAACCAGATAAGTTTTGTTTGTGCTATAGGTTTTATAGTTCTCATTATTTTTAATTCTGTTAACATGATGAATGATACATAACTGATTATCCGTCTCCAAGTTACTACATGTTTTAGTGTATTAATTAAAGAGAGAAAAATTGTTTAGTGTATTAATAAGGGGTAATATTAATTTTTTAATAGTTTTATTAATATGTGTGAAATATGTCAAAATAACATTCTTTTTGAAACATAGGGAGTATATGTTTTGGCATATTTGTCTTTGTAATCTTTAATAGATGAAATAATGACGTGTCGATATTTTGTTGGATATATTTTGGCATATTTTTCTTTGTAATATTTGCTTTATTATATATAAAGTAAAGATTTAAACCCATAGGCTATAACTTATATGTACATTAATTAATATGACTAAATTTTGGGTGATTAATTTTTTAATGCAAAAATCTACAATTGTAGGTAATTATTTTTTTTTTTAAAATATTGAAATAAAATTTCAAAATTTCAAAGAAACTCTATAAATTAGCAAATGTTGTATAGAGGTAATTCTGATATATATTTAATCACAAGAAAATGGCATCAAAAGCAATATCCCTTTTCCTCCTCTCGCTCGTGATTCCTTGTAAGACTATAAACCTCTCACAAGTACGTATTTCACTTTAACACATGTGTTGGATTTGTACATAGCATATCTTATTTTTGACTGATATTTTCTTTAGATGCATGGATGATCAATGTACCAACCGCAAAAGATCAGTCTGCTATGTTTGCTCCTTGCAAGACAACAGACAAATGTGATGCCGCCAATTGCGGCAGCGGGGAAGCTTTATGCATAAGGGAACAATGCCATTGTATCAGTTCATCAAGTCATCTTGCAAAACGTAACAAACTAGATTATTTAAAGCCATGCAAGATGAAGAGTAATATATAGGTATAGTGATTTTCTTATGAGATTGAAATGTGCCTTAATTAGTGTCTTTTGTGATTTGATGGCCTTTGTTCTACATAATATAAGCATGTGTAGAGCTTAGGAGGATAGAGTTTCAATTGCAATTGGGTTTTCTTTTAAAAGATGGTAAGACTTTGCATCTATGAGAATTGATGATTAATTAAGACTAGTCAATAAGATGACGACAGCATGTATTGATTAATATGACTAGATTTTATATGTTGCCAAGTGGATATATAGAATACATTGGATGGTACATTTATAACTTTATTACATTACACATTTATCTAAATTACTTTACTAGACAACACACATCCAATATGTAAATTGTGCATGATACCAGACTTAGCTTATATTATGATTATACCTGGTGCGTAGCACCAGTAAAATTACTTATAAATTGCATGTGATTAATTTAAAACAAAATTACTACTAATAGATGAAGATTATTCTTCGATATTTTCTAAATATATCGTAGAATAATGAGAAATTGAAAGTTATACACATCACACATGAACATGATTTATACATTCTGCTGATGAAGTCCAAAAAATATTGATCCGTGATCGATATTGGCTCACAGCAAGGATGAGGGATTCTAGACGACTCACAGAAAGACAATTACACGGACTAAATTTTCATTTATAAAGAAATTTTGAGGAAGTTATAAAGATTTTGACTCCGTAGAAGTGGATAATGTGGGCAGTTTTTTCCATAAAAATCGGACAAAATTGATATTTTTGTAGATATTGTTTATTTGAGAAATGGTGACACGTTCATTTTTTATTTTATTGTTGTTTTTTTTAATTTTGAAAAACTTGCCACATGTCAATATTTGATTGCAAAAGTGACTTGTGTTTTAGTATATANGTTTTGTAAGAAAAATATATTTTTATTTTGTCGTAAGAAATAAATAGTTTTGTAAGAAAAATTATTTATTTATTATATTTCTGTCATTAAATATTTCTTTCTGACTTAAATAATTTGTTTTTTATTTATTTAAGACTTAGATAATATAGTATATATTAGAAAACAGCAAAAGAAGACGATCAAACTTTAAACGTGTTTCTCAGTGTGAAACGCTCTCATGCACGATTATCTAGGTGGTTCTGCTTTCCGGTTTAGGCCTCAACCACTTGGTTTTGGTCCTTTTTTCAAATCTCAACCACATGGTTTTTACTATTTTGGGTAATCTCCTATCCATCCGTACCGGTTTTGGCTTCTCTTCCTGGGTTCCACCCCGACTCTTGTCGGAGGGTCCATCGGCCGCCGGTAAGTCTTCTCTGCTCCGCCTCTCAAGCTCTTTGTGGCTCCGATTGAAGAAACCGTTTCCACATAAGGGAATCCCTGTTCTGGATCTGTTCTTAACCGGTGAAGAAGAAACTTCTGAAATCTATCCTGCGAGGAAGGCTTCAAGCTGGGCCATCCAGTAAAAACCTCTCACTCTTTTGTGAAACTCTCTCACTCCCTAGTGAAACCCTCTTACTTTCTAGTGAAAATCTTACAAATTCCTACCCTGCCTTTGTTCATCTCGTGGCAAAGTACCCGAAAGATGTCTCACAAAGCCTCTTACCATGACAAAGGCAAGGCCATTGCCACTTCCAGCAAACCTCTGAGATCTGTGAGAGTCAAAGTCCAAGATTCAGACAACTCAGCCCTACTGCTGAAACATTATCTCACTCTCGTGGGAAGAGTTACGCACCAGAAGTACCAAAAAGTTTGGTCTATCATCCCTTTCTTTACCAACCGCTGGAAAACCTCTGTTCGTCCCATAAGTGCTGACCTAGGACAAGGAAAATTCCAATTTCAGTTTGCTAACGAGGAAGATCTCCATATGGTTCTAGCAAACAGACCTTACCATTTTGCTAAATGGATGTTAATCATCCAAAGATGGGAGCCCACAATTTCCAGAGAGTTTCCGTCGCAAATCCTCTTTTGGATTGACATTCAGAGTCTTCATGTCCATCTTTGGACTCATGAAACAATTCGAAGCTTGGGGGAAGCCCTGGGTTATTGCGAAAAAGTGGAAATCATCACACTCTCGGCAAGAGTACCAGTCCCTATCAATGGCTTGAAACCCCTTATCACTACATCCATTGTGGAATACCCAAATGAAGATGAAGTCCTAGCAGATCTAGTTTACGAAAAACTTGAAAGACATTGCTCTCTTTGTATGATGTTGGATCATGAAGACAAAGAATACTCAGATTTCCGACCCCCTGATGCAAAGGCCCTTTCTCCTGCTCTAGGAAAAACACATGAGACATCTACTTACAAGCATCTTGAGGAAACTCACAGAAGCAATGTTCACACCAGCATGAGAAGAGAGGAGCTGCACAGTGATCTTGGCACCCATAGAGAGGCTCCGGTGAACTCTTTCCACCCCTCTAACTTCAGAGACAGGAATCACCACCCCTCTGATGATAGGCGCCATGGCGAAACCTCACGTTACAACAGAGCCGTGGAGGGCATCCATGACTCCAGAAGAACCCCATCTGGCTCAAGACTCCAAGGTTTATCCTCTGATGGGGATAGAAGAAGCTACAGCTCTTCCTTGAGATCTGGCAAAGCTGAAAGAGCAAGAATCAGGGAATCTTCAAATCCAAACCCTCCTCGCTGGGAAAGGGTGGAGTCATCCAGATCAAGCAGATCCAAGTCTGACTTGAATGCAAACCCTGCAACCCCCCCCTATGAAGCTGAAGAAAAATTCTGGAAACAGCGAAGTAGGAATCTGTGGCTGAGTCTTGGTGATCGAAATATGGGGTATTTCCATGTTGTCACGAAAGGCCGAAAGGCAATCAACAGCTTCTCGGTTATCGAGGATGACAAGGGAGTCCCAAAATTTGAAGAAAACAAGATTGTGAAGGTAGTGGTATCCTACTTTCAAAAACTCTTTACATCAGAAGAGAACCTCAAATCTCAAATCGTGGAGGAAGCTATCAAGCAAAAAATTTCAGTCGAAACAAATCTCCGGTTGATTTCGGATCCAACGGCGGAGGAAATCCGACTAGTCGTCTTCTCCATTCATGCTGATAAAGCGCTAGGACCTGATGGGTTCTCAACAAGCTTCTTCCATTCCAATTGGACCATCGTGGGGCCTGAAATTGTTTCCGAAATCCAGGATTTCTTCTCCACTGGTGTGCTACCTCCGGCAAGCAACACAACCTTCATCAGACTGATACCCAAGGTACAGGGACCAAAGAAAGTGACTGATTACAGGCCGATTGCACTGTGCAATGTGTACTTTAAAATCATCTCTAAAGTGTTGACAAAGCGATTGCAACCAATCCTGGATGAGCTGGTGTCCGAGAACTAGTATGCGTTTGTACCGGGGAGAACAATAACTGATAATGTCCTCATCACCCACGAAATGATACACTACCTCAAAAACTCAACTGCAAAAAAGTTCTGCTCAATGACCGTAAAGACAGACATGAGCAAGGCTTATGATCGCCTTGAATGGGACTTTATCAGGTTAGTTCTAAATCGTTTTGGGTTCCATCAACGCTAGATTGAATGGATTATGCAGTGTGTAAGCACTGTTTCATACTCCTTCTTGATAAATGAGGGTCCAAAAGGCTTTGTGAGACCTACAAGAGGCATCAGGCAGGGAGATCCCTTGTCTCCATACATTTTTATCCTGTGCAGCGAAGTCTTGTCTGGATTATGCTCTAATGCACAAGAGAATGGATCTCTCTTGGGTATGAGAGTTGCTAGGGGAAGTCCAAGAATCAACCATCTATTTTTTGCATATGACACGATGTTTTTCTGTAACACTAGTGTGGAAAACACTGCAACATTAAGCAACATTCTCAGGAAGTATGAAGAAGCATCTGGCCAGTCCATAAACTTAGACAGCTTCTCCAGGAAAACTCCTCCTGACATCAGAGAAAGGGTCAAAGGAGATCTAAAGATAACCAAGGAAGGAGGTGTGGGAAAATACTTAGGTCTGGCTGAGCACTTTGGTCGCCAGAAGAAAGATCTCTTCACCGGAATTGTGGACATGATCCGACAAAAAGCAATCAGTTGGTCTTCTAGATTCTTGTCAGGGGCTTGGAAAATGATCATGCTGAAGAGTGTTCTAGCCTCAATGCCATCGTATGCTATGACTTGTTTTAAGTTGCCTGGATCACTTTGCAAAAGGATCGAATCTACACTAACTCGTTTCTGGTGGGATACAAAGTTAGATAAAAGGAAGATGTGTTGGGTTTTCTGGGAAAAACTATCCCATCATAAGAGTAAAGGAGGTTTGGGTTTCCGAGACATCCCTTGTTTGAATGATGCCCTCCTTGCAAAACTCAGTTGGAGAATCCTGAACAAGCCAAATAGCCTCTTTGCTAGAGTGCTAACTGGAAAATACTGTTCCACTCTGGATTTCTTGGCTTGTGAATACCCTGCCTCAACGTCTCATGGTTGGAGAAGCATTCTACTAGGTAGAGATCTTTTAAGGAAAAACCTGGGATGGGAAATTGGTAATGGGAAATCTGTGAATATGTGGAGTGAGTTCTGGCTGTCTACTTCCTCTCAAAGAGCACCCTTCGGCCCTTGTTTGAGGAGTGAAAAGGACCTACTGGTGGCTGAGCTGATTGATGAGTCATCTAAGGACTGGGATAAACTGAAAGTTCATAAACTTTTCCCACTCTTAGAAGCTGAGATTTTAGCCATAAAACCAAGCCATAGTGGGGCAGAAGATAAACGAATCTGGCTAAAAGACAAGACTGGAGAATACTCTACAAAATCTGGATATTTTTCTACTCAAGAAGAACTAAACCAGCAACAAGTCAGAAGTTCCATGAACTGGAAGTCTGATATTTGGTCACTCCCTATGGCCCCCAAGATAAAAAGACTTTTCTCTGGCATGTAGCCAGTAGAGCTCTGCCTGTGGGGGAAAGATTAGCAGAGAGGATCCCTGACGTTAATCTACCTTGTCCCCGTTGTATTGAACCAGAATCCACTGTCCACTTACTCTTCCATTGCGACTTTGCTGGGAAAGTCTGGGAGTCAGCCCCTTTCACAGCTGAAGTTCTTCACAAACAACACCCCATTTTTGAAGACATGTGGAAAGAGGTTAAAAATGCTGTTTGTCTGCCTCCCTTCGGTTTATTTAAAGCAACCCTTGCACCCTGGATCTGTTGGAATTTGTGGACAGCCAGGAATAACGTGATCTATAGTGATAAATATTTCTCGGTGCTGGAGGTGATTAACAAGGCGATTTGCGATGCAAAACAATGGCAAGATGGACAGTTGAGTAAAACCAAGGCTGGTGTCGACATCCACGGAAGAACCACTCTCAGAAGTGTTGTGCCAAACAGATGCAGCCTGGAATGAAGAACATAAGAAGGCGGGACTGGGCTGGACTCTCTTGAACCGGAGCAGCAATATTCTGAGCAGGTTCTCCCAAGTCTCTGATTTCGTTAAATCCCCCTTAGTGGCAGAAGGGATGGCAATTCGTGCAGTTCTGAACAATTTTGTTTCCTCTTCTTTCAAGTTAATTCCCCACTTATCTAATGTATTAGCTGATTCCTTGGCAAAAAATGCTTTGTATGCTGTCACAGCACTTTCAAATTGATTAATGAAGGCTTTGGTTGTTCAAAAAAAAAAAAAAAAAAAAAAGAAAGCAGCAAAAGAAGTATGTTTTGAAATAAAAAATTCAACATATCAGTTTATTTTATTATTTCGTCGTTGACAAGCGTGGAATGAGATGCATGAAGAATTGTTTAGCAGAACTTTTTGAGCTGTAGACAATAATATCAAAGACCTATAAAAAAAAAAAATATAACATTAGATCATTTTCTCCCTCTTCTAATCTCTATCTAAAAGAAATGGAACCAAGAGCAACATCAATTATTATTCTCCTCTCTCTTGTCTTCTTTTGTAAGTCTCTCTATTTTTATATATGTTTTGGTATCTAAAACCAGACTAATCTCCAATCATATATCGATATGTACATATTGACATATTGACTAAATCGTTTTCTCGATTAACATGCAGGCGTCTTCATATAGATTGTAACCAATGTTCCAAAAGTAGATGGTTATAAGGACGATATACGGACATGCGGATCGACCGATGAATGCGATTATGCGAAGGCATATGGTGTAAACAGGGAAGATTAGGAGAGTGCATGATATGGATTTTTTTTTTTTTTTTTTGACTTCTTTTGGATTCAGGAGTAATCTCAGGCTCTTCGGGCCCATACTAATCTCATGAGAGGTGTGAAGTCGTCCAATTACACCCCATATAGCCAAGCAATTGTCCTGGCAACTCCGCTCCCGCGGAAAATCAAACCCTGGCCTGGACCAGCAGGGTCGACATTCACTACAGAAGAAAACCACTCGACTACCACCTCTTGGTTGTGATATGGACTTGTGACTTAGATGAAGATTGTATGAAGATTGTCCGTTGCAATAGAACCCCTGGACCTTATTGTATGGAAGGAATATGTACATGTTAAAACAAAGGCTTTAATGCTTGCACTTCCGTGAATCCCAAACATTCCTTCTTTTTGCTTTAATTTTTCTTCTGTGGTAAAAGTAAGAAAAATATATCTGTATTAATCTACATTTAAGTCCCTATTTAAGTATAAGACTTTTATTGCATTAGCGGAACAAGAACATTTTGGATAATCGAAGTTCTTTCGCTACAAAAAACATGCGTTTTTTCACGGCAGGTTCCAGCTCGTCGGAAAACAAAATCCGTCGGAAATCCGTGGGACCTTTTCGACGGATTTCCGACGGGAGTTTTTCCGACGGATTTTCGACGGATATACGCCGTCGGAATATTGTCTGACGGATTATCGACAGCACAATTTCCGACGGATTTCCGACGGATATTTGATCAGAAAAGTTCCGACGGGATTCCGACGGATATTCCGACAGATAATTGTCGGAAAAATAAGTCCATAATCCGTCAGAAATCCGTGGAAACGTTCCGACGGAATTCCGACGGATAATAAATAAAATTTTTTAATTATAAATTTTATTTAATTTATTTATTTATTTAATTTTTATTAAAAAAATATTAGAAAAAGTAATTAATAATTAAATTTCATTAAACATTAAAAAAGTATTCATAAAACATAATTAAAATTGTTAAAAAAAAACATGAAACATTTAATTTAAACGGTCGGAGACTCGTCGGGATCGTCGGGGTTGCCGGGGTTGCGGGGGTTGCGGGGGTTGTTTTTCCGAAAGATATCGGGGAAGGCGCCTTGAATGATCTTCTGCAACTCGGCGAGCTGTGTTTGGGTCGTAGTTTGTGCAGTCTTTAACTCTGCGACTTCGTCGTCATGGTCTTTAACCGTTTGGCTAAGCCTTGCGATTTCTTCCCGATACTCCGAAGGATACCGAGGAATCGAAGAAGATTCCTGGGTCGGAAGTCCGCCTAACCCAGCGAATCGACCCTTGACTTGTCGAGTTTCATACAAAATATTATAAATGTTAGTAATAAATTAAATTACGGAAAAAAATTGAAAACAAAAAAAAACTTACTGCGAGAACAATTTGGTTGATCTCTTCCGTGGATAACACGTACTCGTTCGAGTCCGACGATCCGTCAAGAGTGAGCTGCGACATCGAAACTTCGTGTTCCGTCTTCTTCTTCTTACAGGTCTCGACAAGTTCACGAATGCATCCGTCTTGGATCACACCAGTTTTTTTGTTGGTGTGCCTCCTCTCGATGACTTTAAGGTAGTCGGGAGCTTTGCCTTCTGCCTTCGCCTGTACAATTTAGTTAAGTAAAAAGTAATAATAAACGAAATTAGTAATTAAAAATTGAAATTACAATTACCATTTCCATTGCCTCGCATTCGACGGTCTTTGCGCCCCCGTTGTGAATGTAAACCCCCTTCCCTCCTCGGTCGCTCTTGCGGTTCTTCGAATTTCTTTCGGAGGTCTCCTTTGTCTTCGCCTTACTCCAGTACTCGCCGAAGCCCTTCCAGACATCGTCCTCAAGGTCCTTCGGCTTGGCTAAGCCGTGCTTCCACTTCTGCTTCCACTCGTACATGTGGTTCGAGTACGAACGCGCAACATACTTGTCGAATTGTTCGATAACCATCGTCGTAAGGTTAGGGTCCCACGTGAACTCTTGCTACGTTTAAAACAAAAAACATAACGTTAGTTTTGAATATTTATATTGACAAAATTAACTAAAAAAAGAAAAAAAATCAAGTAACTACTTACCGCGAAACTCCGGTGCCAAACGTCTTTCTCGTTCGAAGGCATGTCGGAGTACTTCTCGTACGGTTTGTCCAACATGTTGTGGAGCATCCACAATATCGCCTTTGTGATTTCATGCGACAACTTAAACCTGAAAACATTTTTAAAATAAAGTTAGAACGTTAAAATTCAAAATCTAAATAAATTGAACTTATAATAGAAATTTCACTTACCAAGTCCCACCCTCAAACTTTAGGTCGAGATGGATGCAGTGGTCCCGGTTCGGCTGCTGGACAAGATCCTCGATCCTAATGTTGGACCGAGCCGCGGATTGCTGGGAGTTTGGTATTTGAGTTTCCGAGCTCGATGGTACAGTAGTTGGAGCTCGATGACCCCGAGAACGGCGGCCTTGCGAAACGCCCAAACGGAGAGAGTCCTCGTCAGCCCTACGGAAAAAACATAAAAACGTTACTACATCGAAAGCTAAACATAACGAAAAAAAAAAAAACCGTAATCCCGTCACATGTTCAAAATTCCAGAAAAGTACAAATTTGCCAAAAATTTCAAAATTCCCGAAATTTTTAAAAATCCCGGAAAGTTCAAAATTCCTGAGAAGTTCAAAAATTTTGAGAAGTTCAAATTTCCCAAAAACTTCACAAATCCCTAAAATTTCTAAAATCCGAAAAATTTCAAAATTCCCAAAAATTTTGAAATTCCCAAAAATATTCTAAATTACCGTCTAAGTACAAAATTTTCAAAAATTTCAAAAATCTCGAAAATTTTAAAATTTTTTTAAATTTTGAAAATTTCTGAAATTTTCAAAAATTTCAAAAATCTCAAAAATTTCAAAATTCCCGAAAATTTTAATATATTTTCAAATAATGTTTATAAATATTATAAATATGTTTATAATTAGTAAAAATTAGAAAAACGTTTTATATAATTTTTATATTTTCCAAAAACGTTTTTATATAATTTTTATATTTAGACAAAAACGTTTTTTGTTTTATAAATTCCAAAAATGATTTATAAAATTAGGAAAAATTTTAACAACCTAAAAACAAAATTATAAATTACTAAATCTAAAATTATAAATACTAATCTAACAAATTCACAATTTCATTCCACTAATCTAACAAATTCTAAACACTAATCTAACAATTTTTTTAATACTTAATATTCTAACAATTGTATACAATTGTATACTTACATAAAAAGTAGAAGAGGTGGAAGGTGGACGGTGGACGGCGGCCGACGGCGGCAACGGTTGACGGCGGTCGGCGGCGTGCTCGGCGGTCGGCGGCGGCGACCTGCCAAAAGAAAAAAAGAAGAACACAATTAGAAGAGAAGAGAAAGATCTAGAAGAGGAAGAGAAGAGATGAGAAAGAGAAGATGAAGATGAAGAGAGGAGGAAACTTACAGTCTGGGCCGGAGAAGAGCGATCGGCGGCGGAGATGTGGAGAGAAGAGCGATCGCCGGAGAAGAAGAGAGAGAGAGAGAAAAGAGAGAAATGAAAAAAAACTGTCGAAGTTCTGGATATATATCGATTTCCGACGGACATAGCCGTCAGAAATCCGTCAGTTTCTTTAAAAAAAATTCAATATGGCGGTCAAACTTCCCGCGGTCTCGAAAAAACTTAAATCCGTCGGAAATATACTGTATATTTCGTGCATGTGTTTCAATTTCCCACGGATTTCCGACGGACTTAGGGTAAAATTGGGGTTTAGGGTTTATGGTATTGTGATATGATTTAACAATACCTAATCTACATGTCTCATTAAAAAAATAGTAAATCCATCAATGTTAATAACATTTTATGAGTTCAAAACTTTAACAACATCAAAACCTATACATTTTACATAAATCAACAATAACTTATACTTTAACTTATACAAATAATTCCATCAAATATTATAAATTCTATATAACACAATTTTTTTTTAAAATTGACAAATTCAAACTACTGTATATACATCATACAAGTGTTCGTATACAATTCATATAAAAAAAAACTAAACCCTAAACCCTAAACCACTTTTTTTTGTTTATCCGTCGGAAATCCATGGGAAATTTCCTACGGATTTCCGACGGATGCAGTTTTAGCCGAGGGAAGTTTTACCCGGGTTCAGTTTTAGCCGAGGGGGTTTAGATTTAGCCTTATCCGTCGGAAATCCGTGGGAAATTTCCCACGGAGTTCCGACGGATGCAGTATCCCCGGCTAAAACTTAACCCGGGTAAAAATTACCTCGGCTAAAACTGCATCCGTCGGAAATCCGTGGGAAATTTCCCACGGATTTCCGACGGATGCAGTTGTAGCCGAGGGAATTTTTACCCGGGTTCAGTTTTAGCCGGGAAAACTGAATATGTCGGAAATTCCCTTAGCATTTTTTACGGATTTCGGACGGAAGTATACTTATCATATTTTTTTTGGGTTTTCGGACATAAGTATACTTATCATTTTTTTTGGGTTTTCGAAATAGATTATTACACTTAATTAACTATATCAAATGTCTAATTTTATAAAAGTTCCACATAAGTAATACATTCCATGATAACAAATATCAAGTACAAGTCCAAATACATATTTTACAATGCTAATTATATAAAACTACTCTGAATCTGATGATGAGTAATCTGATTCTGCTGAATCGAAAGTTTCCCCGAATTCATCAAATTCTTCCTCTGAATCCTCAAATACCCGATCATCTATAGGTATGGTGAAATCAACAACAAGGTCGACCTCAAGGGAATGTTCGATTGAACTCAAACCTACGAAGCTTTGTTGAAGGGGTTCATGATCGGACATCCCATGAACCATACCTCTCGGGTTTATCGAGGTAACTGTAACCCATGGGTCTTGCTTGTTTGTCACTCGTGGATAGGGAATATAGCATACCTACACCATGTAATAAAGTCATATAAAAATTAAACCACGGTAATGCAAATATACTAACAAATAAACCTTTATATAAATTAAAGAATAAAACGAACCTGGTCCGCTTGTGAAGCAAGTACGAATGGCTCATATTTCTGGAGTCGCCTTCTGCTATGTAATGATGTAACACCAAATTGGTCGTGTTGCACACCGCTTCCTACTAATGGGTCGTTCCAGTCGCATAAAAATGCAACGCATTTTAAACCGAGCATTCCCGGGTACTGAACATCGAAAATCTCACGTACGACACCATAGTATACAAGATCACCGGACTGAGTTGATACACCGTAATCTGAAGTTGTCGCACTCCTATCATCACGAAGAATCTTAAAAGCGTACCCCCGTGTGCTATACATCACATGTGACTGCACGGTTGCTAGTGGAAAGCGCACAATTTCTTCTAACCACGTGGGAAATCTTTGTCCGTTAGCCGTCTCTGTCGTGACTTGCACAAATAAAATAAAAGTGTCAAATAAATCATTCATTACATATGATCGTTAAAAACAAGGCAATTAAAAGACTTACATAATCTCTTAACCACAGTCCGAACTCTTCATGTTTGAGCTCGATTAGCTCGTCCTCTGTTTTGTCCGGAAATGCAAAACGTTGATAAGCCATATACATCCTGTGAGATTGAAGCGATCATCACGTTAGTACATATATATAATCAAGAACCCAATAAGTAATTAATAATTTTGTTCAATATAATACCTCTCATATTCATCAACTCCGTCGCAGTTTGTGAGAATACATATGCAAATGCTCTCGCTCTTGTTGTGAAAGTCTCCGCTTCTTGCCTTTTCCACTAAGTCGTCCAATCTCTAAGAATATATGAGGAACATCAACCGAATAGAAAGGTATTACGCCTCCGTCATCATGTCGAGCTGGTCTACGACTCTTCGTTTTGACTTGTGATGGAAAGTAGAACTTGGCAAAATGTGAGCTTTCTTCATTGATGCTCTGTGCGACAATAGAACCCTCCACTTTGCTCAAATATTTCACCTTCTTCTTTAGATGAAACATATAGCGTTCGTAATGATACATCCAACGGTACTGAACCGGGCCCCCAAGCTCTGCTTCTCGAGGGAGATGAATTGTTAGATGTTCCATAACATCAAAGAAGGAAGGCGGAAATATCTTCTCCAAATTGCAAAGGATAACGGGTATATTATTCGCAAGGTTGCGGATACCGTCTGATGTAAGAGAGCGCGAACATATATCTCCAAAAAAAGCACCAATCCCTGCATAATTAATAAGCATAACAAATGAAAATCTAAATACTAAAGTATTGTGTAAAGTATTCAAAAAAAATAATTTAATGATTGTACCTGCAATTGCTTCGTGGACATTACGTGGTAGAAGACATGCAAAGGCAAATGGAAGGAGGCGCTGCATCACAACATGACAATCATGACTTTTCATCCCAGTAAACTTCCCCTCTCCGTGATCAACGCAGTTCCGAAGGTTAGATGCGTATCCGTCCGGGAATCTAACACTATCGGAAATCCAGTTAAAAAACTCGGCCTTTGAAGGTTCATCCAACCGAAAAGCTGGGACCGGAGCCTTCCCATTCCCTGTCACATGTAGTGCTCTACGAGAACAAATATCTGGCAAGTCCAATCTAGACTTCAGATTATCCTTCGTCTTCCCTTAGACATTGAGAACGGTGTTCATAATGTTGTCAAAAAAATTCTTCTCAATGTGCATGACATCCAGTTTATGCCTCAAAAGATGGTCCTTCCAATAAGGTAAATCCCAGAAAATACTCATCTTGTGCCAATTATGTACGTTGCCACAACCATCAACAGGATGATGCCCGTTACCACCACAATCAACGGTCCTATCTGCACCAAAATCTCTGAACTGATCCAACAAATACTGTCCATCTAACTCAGGAGGTGGACCATCAATTACTTTCCGGTTCTTCCTAAACAATGTGGTGCTCCGACGATAAGGATGATCGCTAGGTAGGAATCGCCTATGACAATCAAACCAAGACGTTTTGCGTCCGTGCTTCAATTGGAACGCATCTGTGTTATCTTGACAGTACGGGCACGATAACCTTCCGTCCGTTGTCCATCCTAATAACATGCCATATGCTGGAAAATCGCTAATGGTCCACATAAGTACCGACCGCATGATGAAATTCTGCTGACAAGAAACATCAAACGCCTCAACACCTTGGTCCCATAACATTCGCAGCTCATAAATCAATGTCTGCTAAAACACATCAAGTGATCTCTTCGGATGCTCTGGTCCAGGAACGAGAATGCTAAGGAACAAGAACTCCCGTCTCATGCACAAAGATGGCGGCAAATTGTAAGGTGTTACAATTACTGGCCACAAAGAATATTGTCTGTCGTGCTTCCCAAAAGGGTTGAAACCATCGGTACATAATCCAAGGTATACGTTCCTCGCCTCAAACGCAAAACTAGGATAAATTGACTGAAAATGTTTCCATGCTCCTGCATCTGACGGATGAGTGATTTCTCCATCCGTTGTATGCTCTGCATGCCATCTCATTGCTCCCGATGTGCGCTCTGACTGATATAACCTCTTCAATCTCTCTGTTAACGGCAAATACCACATCCGTTTATATGGCACTAGCACTCTTCCACCTGTTTCCTTATACCGAGGTTTGCGACAAAAACGACATGTCGAACGGTCTGCGTCCTCTTTCCAATAGAGCATACAGTTGTCGATGCATATATCTATCATCTGATACGGCAATCCTAAACCTTGAACAAGTTTCTGTATCTCATAGTATGATGCCGGTGCAAGATTATCTTCTGGCAAAATGGTTTTCACGAAATCAGCGATTGCATCCACGCACTCCTCACTCAAATTGAAATCCGTCTTTATACCCATCATCCTAGTTGCAGTTGATAAAGGGGAATGTCCACTTCTACACCCATCATATAACGGATGTTTAGCAGCGTCTAACATATCAAAGAATCTCCGAGCTTCTAAGTTAGGTTCTTCTCCTCTATCTCCATACTCAGCAACCGATGGTATACTTTCACGAAATGCATCGTTCACCATCTGAACATGACCTACAATACTTTCTACTTCCATTGCAGGTTCGTCTAAGCTAGCGTTATCCCCAATATACTGTTCACTAGTACTAACATAATTATCCACCATTGTATCATTTTCTCCGTGATAATACCAAATCTTGTAACCCGGCACAAATCCATGACAATACAGGTGTGACCATACTTCATCTATCACGATAAATCTACGATTCCGACAATTAGTACAAGGGCAGTAGATTTTACCAGTTTTTTTTGCTTTCTTCTGCATACCCGCAAATGCCATGAATTCCTGCAGACTTTCTTTGAATTCCTCCGTAACTAGGCCCGTGTCCGGAATTTGATGAGGCTTGTCCATCCATGAACGAAAATAATTATAAGGATCTGAAGAAGACATTTTGGTAAGGTTGTAGATGTTTGGGTTTTTTGTTTGTGATTGTAAGGAATGAGAGAAGGGGAGGAAACGTTTTTATAAGGAAATTGTGCGCCATTTCCGACGGATTTCCCATGGATTTAAACGAAGATATTTATTATGTCGGCAACATGTCGGCAACCTCAACATATGTCGAACATCCGTCGAAAATCCGTCGGATATTGTCCAACGGATCTATGTCGTCGGAACTCCGTCGGAAATTTCCCACGGATTTCCGACGGATGTAATTTTCGTCGAAATACTGTCGGAAATCCGTCGGAAATTTCCTACGGATTTCCGACGGGTGAACGTTTCCGACGGATGTAATTGTCGTCAGAATACCGTCGGAAGTCCGTCGAAAATTTCCGACGGATTTATGGCCGTCGGAAATATCCGTCGAAAATGACCATATTTTATTGTAGTGTTTAGACCTCTATTTCAGTTTTTTTTCCTTTGTAATATTAGAAAACATATATTTTCATATTTGGAGTCACATATATACATGTTCTTTATTATTGAAGACAAAAAATAATTACATTGTGGGCATAACAAATTTTGATTTTGATTTCTTAGCTCATAGTATATAATTGTAGCTATTAGGATTTGGATCCCAATCCGACTCTTACAAAAATAATTAAAAAGCAAAAAATAAACATACACACGATTGTCCCAAACTCAACAGTAGATTGGCCAAAATTTCAATGCAACGAAATTCAATTTATGAGAACAACTCACTATCACATGATTACTAGTACTATGCTGACACAATTTGTTTAATAAAAATAGTATGCATTTTTGGTAGACATATATATAATTCGAGACAACTTTTTATGATCATGAAATTTGGATGTCATATATTTGGTTTTGTACGGACCAGACCTGTCTAGCATAAAACCAGCCCAACTTTGAAAAAATTGGTTCAGATCCGTTCATAAATTTTCGGCTTACGACAACATCTCTATGTAAGTAGCTAAGTACTCAAAGTCTCTATTTTACAATTATGTACTCAAAGTTTTATACTGATTTTACGAATTATAATGTAAATATTTTTTACATATTTCTTAATATTTTTAAATTCAAATCATTAAACACAAGACAAAAATCTAACTCAGTTCTCATCGCATTTGTTCTCTCAAACGAATCTGTCTTCAACCATGTAATCACAAGCCAATATTTTAAATCTATAAAATGTAAAGTATCATTGAAAAGTTTTATAAATTTTTAAACTTTACTCATATTTTTAGAGTTGACAGTCTTTTTGCCCACGGGAATAAAATCTATAAGGTAGCTTTTAATTGATTTTTTTTTCTTCGGAAAATCATTTCCACCTAAAACATAATATTAATAAGAGAAATCATAGTGAATTTACATTATTGTAATTTCTGATTATTCTTAGCTTAAACGGAAATATTTTTGTGGGGGTTAAACTTTGGCTCAATAAATTGGGTCCAATAAATTTATGGTAAAAAGGTCCGATCAAGTCAAAGAAGCGAGGTCAAATGAGTAAACGAGGTGACGGACCGAGTCGAAAGGCCCATCAGAATGAACATCTACAATCAAAAGAGATTAAATGCGGAATCGTTAGTCAACCTCACCGAGACCAAAGACTCGATCAAACCGGTGAGTTAAGTCGCATAAACGTAACGACCAGAGCCTCGGACTTACGTCGATATGCCACCGCCTGTTTACTAAGATCATCATAGATTATTAATGCGTGCATTCCTGTTGCAGCAGCTAGAAGCGTAAAAGACAAGAAACTAGAGTTTTCAACTCTAAGTTAATTATCGAAAAAGATCTTGTAGTAAACGTAGACGCAAGGCTCTGTTTACACAAGAGATTGAGAAGAACTTCTCTTTTCTTTATTAATCAAAAAACAAAGAACAATTGAGCTGAAGCTAAAGTACTTATACAACTTGAAAGAAGAGTAAAAACCCTTAAACTGTGACGGTGAATCAATCGAAGAAAAGGAAATAAGAAAGTAATTAAAAGCCCGATTAAAATCCAAAAGCTAAAAACGTATACTTCAGCCCATAATGATATGTCGCTACATCAATTCCATTATCACGGAAATATTCCCCCATGGCACACCCGGAATATGGGGCCAAAAATTGCAGAGGAGCAGGATCCGAAGCGGTGGCTGCTACAAGAATGGAATATTCCAAAGCATTCGCTTCTTCAAGAGTTTAAATTAATTGTCCCACAGTCAGTGTTTCTGTCCAATCGCTACATAGACACAATACATTGTCTCATTCTCATAGGTGGCCCTTGAGAAAAAACATTCATGGCGAATCAGACAGAGTAATAGGAGACGCTAAGCACGATCATGTAGTATAAAACAAAGACAAGAGCAAGGAGCAAGGGATCCATAATCCAACTCTTTACACCACTCTCAACTACAACTTAGCTTTAGACTCAAACACTTGTATTATATTTGTTCTTGTTCTTGTAAATCGCTCTTGAGAATCAAAATATTAAACCAGTTTACTCCGCAAAATGCATGTCAAAATCACTCTCAAATCATGTATGTTCCCATCGAGCAACAAACTTACTATTTATTGTTCGATATTCCATCGGTTCTTTTTTCTTTTAAGATAAGCCAAAGTCCCCCGATTATTCATATTTATAAATTATGACTGTTATATTTCCAGCTACAACAATCTTTATAAGTATATGATAAACTGATATGGCACCAAATATGAATCTAAGAAAAAAATATGGTAATAAAATCAACCAGTAAAAGCAAAAGAATCAAAATATGGTAATAAAATCAACCAGTAAAAGCAAAAGAATCATCCAAACCAACCAAGAATATTTACATTTTGATATACATTATGTAAAATACAAAATTTTCTATGTAATGCCAACAAGTCATATGGGATAAAAAAAAATTGCAATTAAATTCCCAAATTTCAAAGATATATTTATAGCCTATTATCCGCACCTTTGATAATTAAGAAATGTCATCAAAAATCACATTCTTCTTTCATCTCGCTCTAGTTATTGCTTGTAAGTCCCTCTAATCTCTCTAACCAATTTTTTTTTTTTTTTTGAATTGAATGTAAAGTTTATTCAAAACAAAAAAAAAACGTTTTTAAAACAAGCTGTGTGTCTTTTGTTTGAAGATTATAATACATAATTTGAATTTAAATCAAGAAGATGATCCGATGATGGTTATATTCTTGTGGCAAACCAACTTTTATTGTAGCGTACTTACTGGATTTGAAATTTGAACATAAAAATATGTTTTTTTTTTGGGACCTATGTGCTTTCATTAGGTGCAATGACGGTGAGTATTCCGAACGCGGAAGCTCAGATTTTTCTTCCTTGCAAAACAACTAAAGAATGTGAATACTTTCACTGCTCGAGCGGGACACCTCTATGTGTAAACAGACTATGCCAATGTATCATTTCATCGACTCATCAAGCGAAATTTGACAACTTAAAAAACCCGATAGTTAATGCTAAGGCATGCAAGTTGACGAGTGATTGTGATCCTCTTATGCGATTTACATGTGTCTCGCATTCTTATATGTGTTTTGATAAGTCGTGCATTTGCACCAATTAATGCCAATTATTTAACCGTTGCACCCTTCTTTCTATTTCAGTTTTATTATAAACATTGTAAGCTTCTTGTTATCTTATGATGATTTCATCAAAATAATAAGAATATATATNATATATCTATGACTAGAAAGATAACGGATCAACAGTTTAGGAAGTCCTTTGTGACATGCCTTGGTGATGAGCTCTCTCTATGGGTCTGATCGTTTGCCAGCCGCAAGAGGCTGTGGCTGCGGCCATCGGTGTTCGTTTACCAGACGCAACCTTCTGCGATCAAACGCATCGGCTGCACGCTGCGATCTGCGTTCGAAATTTCTAGACGCTGAATTTCTTCAACGTTGCGTTGCGATCAGTTGCAGCGATCAGCCGCACGGCTACCAAACAAACAACAACGGCTGCGTTTGGCCGCAGCCGCTAGCGGCCGACAAACGAAAAGACACTATATGAACTTCCTTAAAAGCACTAATCGTCCGGTTTTGTAAACTAAACGAGTCCAACTTTGACAGAATTGGTTCGGATCGATCCATAAAATTTTGGCCAACCACCAAACCTCTAGTTAAGTATTATGTACTCATGTTTATTATTGGAGATATCTTGGGGAGCAAGACGTGTATCTTGCGAACCAAGTGTTGTGGACCATAAGAGCCCGGTTATGAAGTAAAGCCCGTGAACCCAACCGAAGAATATTCTCTTAGATATCCTATTGTGATAAGGATTAGGAAGATTTACATTATTTGGTGTTATCAATATGTCAATCACTACAAGACAGAAGGCTAGAACTGACGGACATTCCCGTCGGAATTCCGTCGGAAATGGCCATTTCCGACGGAATTCCGACGGGACTTGGTCGTCGGTTCCAGCTCGTTGGAAGTAGAGGTTTGGTCGGAATCCCGTCGGAAATTTCCGAACGGATCCTGGTCGTCGGATAGTTGTCGGACAATTTCCGACGAAATACCGACGATTACCTTTCTGAGGGATTTCTGACCACTTCATACCGTCGAGCTTATTCTGACGGGAATCCGACGGAAGTGTGGCCGGAAAATGCCGACGGGAAGCTGTCGGAAATCCCTCAGAACTATTTATGTCGGCTTTCCGACGGACTTAATACCGACGAATTTCCGACGGGGTTGTGGCCGGAATATTCCGACGGGGTTGTGGTCGGAATATTCCGACAGGAAGCTGTCGGAAAGCCCTCAGAACTATTTCCGGCAGGCTTCTGACGGACCTAATTCCGACGGAGTTCCAACGGATCGTTTCCGACAACTTTCCGACGGAATTACGAATTATTTAAAAAAACTACATATATTAAAATAAAATTATTATATAATAATTATATTATAAATTAATTAATTAAAGAATTTAAAAATTAATAATTGGAAAATTATTAAAATTATTAATTCAAATAAAAACATAAAATATTGTTCTAAAATAAAATTGTTTTTGAAAACGCATCTCTAAAGATCTAGATCCGGGAATTTGGCCTTCATGACAAATTTCCACCGGGATAGCTCCTCGCGCGTCTCGTTGTGTGCGGTCTCCAATTCTTCATGCTTCTTCGTCATTTCGTCGACATTCGCGTCCCGTTCCTTAATTTCTTGAATAAGTCTTTTTGAGCTGCGAAGTTGCGTCAACTTCTCTACCTTCTTCTTCTTGCAGACCTCAACGGTCGCACGCACCCCCACGTCCTGGATTACCCCGGTTTTCTTGTTTGTGTGTCTGTCCTTCATCACGGTAAGGTAATCCGGACGGCGCCCACAAGCTTCTTTCGTCTATGAAAAATTAATTAGTTACAAATTAATTAATTGACAAATTAATATAAAAAATATTATTTACCATTTCCTCCGTTCGACGTTCGGCCGTCTTAGCGCCCCCATTGTGGATATAAATTCCTTTTCCCCCTCGGTAGCTCTTCCGGTTCTTCGAGTTTTTCTTCGAGAGTGTCTTCGTCTCAGGGCGCTAACAATACTCGCAGAATCCCTTCCACACCTCGTCATCGAGGTCCTTTGGCTTATCCTTCTTGTTGAGGTACTTCTGCTTCCACTCGTACATGTGTCTCGAGTATTGGATGCCAGCGTAATGGTCGAAAGTATCTAGGACTTTCGTCGTCCATGTATGGTGCCAAGTGAACTCTTGCTACAAAATAAAAGACAAAAACATTGTTAGAAGAAATTATTATTTTGCCAAATTACTCAAAATACAAAGTTGAACAACTTACCGCGAATGTTCGTTGCCAAGAATCCTTAACAATTTGACAATTCAAATTTCCAAATAATTTGAATTGAAATTTCAAAATATTCCAAAAAATTTAGAAAAATTTCAAATTATTCCAAAATATTTTGAAAATTTCCAAAATATTTCAAAAATGTTTTTAATATAATTACAATATTTATACCAAAACGTTTTTTATATAATTATAATTTTTTCATAAACGTTTTTAATAAAATTACAATATAACAAATTATAATAACGTTTTTTATATCATTATAATATTTCCTCCAAATTCTTCAATTTCTTCCTTTGAATCCTCAAATACTTGAGCGTCTGCGTCTACGGTGAAATCAACCACGAGATCGACTTCGAAGAAATGATCGATTGAACCTAATCCAATGGAGTTCTGCTGCAAAGTTTCATGATCTGAAATCCTATCTGAAATCCCATAAACCCGTCCTCTCGGATTTATCATAGTCACTGTAATCTAGGGGTCTTGCTTGTTTTTCACTCGAGGATAGGGAATGTAGCATACCTACAAAGATCTCAGATTTAGATACCAAGAAAGCTTTAAATCCTAGAAATTAAATATTAATAAGGTATTCAAACAAACTACAAATAAAATAAACGTATATACGAATCTGGTCTGCTTGCGAAGAAAGGATGAAAGGGTCGAAATTTCTGGAGTCGTCTTCTGCTATGTACTGATGTAACACTAAATTGATCTTGTCGCACACCACTTCCAACTAATGGGTCGTACCAATCGCATAAAAATGCAACGCATCTCAAGTTGGGATAATGAACATCCAAAATCTCACGAAGAACACCATAGTATGAAAAATCACCGGATTGAACAGATACACCGTAGTCAGAAGTTGGCCTGCTCCTATCATCCCGAAGAATCTTAAAAGTGTAGCCCCGTGTGCTATACATCACATGTTACTTTACAACAGTTAGGGGGAATTGCACTATCTCTTCTAACCACGTGGGAAATGATTGGCCATTAGACAACTCTGTCTGTACCTGCATGAAAAAATATGGAAATTAATTAATTAAAACATTTATTAAATTTCATGAGATCTAGTCTAGGGAATTAAAACACATGCACTTACATGATGTCTTAACCAACGTGCAAAATCTTCCTGTTTTAGCTCGATAAGCTCGTCCTCTGTTTTTAGCGGATATGTGTAACGGATTTGTGCCATATAAATCCGGTGAAAATGGAATCGCACACGTTAATTATTGGTAATATAATTAATTAATTAGCTAGAAAATATGTAAGAAGATAATATTTAGCATGGTCACATATAATACCTCTCAAATTCTTGAACTTCCTCGCAGTTTGTCAGAATATACGTATGCAAATGATTTCGCTCATGTGCTGAAAGCCTTCGGTTCTTGCCTTTTCCACTAAGGCGACCAATCTGTGAGAAGATACTAGGAACATAGACCGGATAATAAGGTGGTTCCCCTCTGTCATAATCTCGAGCTGGTTTTCGACTCATCGTTTTGACTTGTGTTGGAAAGTAGAATTCGGCGAAATTTGAGGTTTCTTCATTGATGCTCTGTGCGACTATATAACCCTCGACTTTGCTCAAATTTTTCACTTTCTTCTTTAGATGAAATATATACCGTTCGAAAGGATACATCCAATGGTATTGAACATGGCCCCCAAGTTCTGCTTCTCTAGGGAGATGAATTGGTAGATGTTCCATAACATCGAAGAAGGAAGGTGGAAATATCTTTTCCAGATTGCAAATGATTACATGTATATTGTCCGCAAGGTTTCGAATACCGTCAGTTGTAAGAGATCGCGTGCATATATCTAAAAAAAACCCACCAATCCATGTACCAAAGTAGACATTAAAAAACAAATATATAATTAATATAATATGGTACGTAATTAATTAATACAATAATAATGAATATCATTAAGATAATTAGTGTACCTGCAATTGCTTTGTGGACATTATGTGGTAGAAGACAAGCAAAGGCAAATGGAAGGAGGCACTGCACCACAACATGGCAATCATGACTCTTCATCCCAGAAAACTTTCCTTCTCCATGATCAATGCAATTACGAAGGTTAGATGCGTATACGTCCATGAATTTAACTCCATCACAAATCCAATAAAAAAACTGGGCCTTCGAAGGTGCATTCAACCGAAAAGCCGGGACCGGAGGCTTCCTGTTACCTGTCACATGTAGTGCTCTACGAGAAAAAATGTCTGGCAAGTCCAATCTAGACTTCAGATTGTCCTTCGTCTTCCCTTGGACATTGAGAACGGTGTTCAAAATGTTGTCGAAAAAATTCTTCTCAATGTGCATGACATCTAGATTATCCCTCAATAGATGGTCTTTCCAATAAGGCAAATCCCAAAAAATACTCTTCTTGTGCCAATTATGTAGGTTGCTGATATATTTGGTTTTTACCGTTTTCTATCGTATGTTTTGGTATTTCTTTTAATCGTTTTATCGAGTCAAAGTTCTTTTTTAGAGTTTTTTAGTCCTTTATTTAGATATCTCAGGTAAAAAGGCGTTTAAGGAAGAAATTGGAGTTACGAGGGCAAAAACGCACGAAATCGTGAAGAAAAGAGCAGAATCGGTCGATGCAAGGAGTGCATCAACCGATGCAACACCATCAGAAGATTTCCAATCAACCGATGCAGAATGAAGCCGGTCGATGGAGCCAGTCGATGCAATATGCCATGAGGATCATCAATCGATCGATGCAACAGGCCCAGAGAATTGGCAATCGATCGATGCAAGGAGTGCATCGATCGATGCAACGTGTCCAGAGAAACGACCATCGACCGATGCAGGCCGACGAGAAGAAAAATGAAACTTCTGATTATTCTGTTTTGCCCTGGAAACTCTCTATTTTGACATAAATTCGACATAGACCTATATATACTCTATTTTTAGCCACTTTGACGGCACCGACTTGAGACCGCTTGATACCGCTTTTTATTCTATTCAGACTTTTTGCTCTTGATCATTGTAAGCTTTGGAGAAGAATCTTGGCATCTATTGAGAAGAATTCTACACCCTTTCTCTCTTAATCTATATTATGTCTTCTTCATCTCTTTGCTTGTTCTCTGTTTCCATGTCTGAGTAGTTCATTAGTTAGGTTTAGTGTTTCAAGGGGATCCATGAATCATTGAATTAGACACAAATAGGGATTTATCTTTTGTGGTTTTCGCTTATTGTTGTGTTTATTGCTTAGGCTTAAGCTGACCGCTAGGTCTATGAACTAGGGCTTAATCTAAGAGCGCGGAAGTGTATTAGGTTGCTAGAAAGAACATAAGCGAGCGGAAGTTGATGTTAAGGCGATTCGTGAACATATTGAACATGCTCGTTAGTAGATCTAGAATTCTATGCCAACAGAAGTTAGGATTTTAGGGTGCTAGGTTTAGTAACCATGAGCACGGAAGTGGATTGGTTAATATTTATGTTTGAGTTTGAAACTTGTGTTTAATTATTCCCTGAATAGTTGTATGATTCGTGATCTCCGAATTCCTGAGAATAAACCCTTGACCTAACGCTTTTTCCTTATTGAATTTACATCGTTTTAATCGCTTTCATTACTTTTCCAAAACCAACCATATTCTTGTCTTAGCTTAATTTCATCTTGTGAGAATCGTAGTGTAACCTTGGTCTCTGTGGATTCGATCCTAAAGTACTGCATTGACAACCGTTATGATTGCGGTAGTGTAAGCTTTAGTATTAATTGACCAAGTGAAAACACTGAAATCAGTTGCCACAACCGTTAACAGGATAATGTCCTATACCACCACAATCAACGGTCCTCTCTGCACCAAAATCTCAGAACTAATCCAACAAATAATGTCCATCTAACTCAGGAAATGGACCATCAAATACTCAACGGTTCTTCCTAAACAACGTGATGCTCCGACGATAAGGATGATCGCTTGGTAGAAATTGCCTATGACAATCAAACCAAGACGTTTTTCGCCCATGCTTCAATTGAAACGCATATGTGCTATCTTGACAGTACGTGCACGATAACCTTCCGTGCGTTGTCCATCCAGATAACATGCCATACGCTGGAAAATCGCTAATGGTCCACATAAGTACCAACCGCATGACGAAATTCTGTTGACAAGAAACATCAAACGCCTTGATATGCTCAAATTAATACCCTAAAAGTACTAAAGCAGTGTTGCAGTATAGTTAGGGGTCGAACACAAGAACTCCAGATATCACTCAATATATTATAAAGATTAGAATTAAGCTAAACCAATAGTTTGTAAACTAAAGCAATGCGTAAATTAGATGTGTTGTAAATCGATTCGAAGAAAGATTAGGCTCATGGTATTTCTCAGGAATTCAATGAATGTAGATAAACTAGCTAACATGATTCAGTTTTAGCGCGGTTCTTGAACTCAAATCACTAAAGTATAGCTAACCAACTCTCGTTGTGAAAACTATCTAAGTCTAAATCCTAGAATTCCAAATCTCTTTGCGAATCCTAAAGTCTAAACCAGCTTTTAGTTCAAGTTTGATTTGTTCACAAAACAACTAAACCAAATCTCTTTGCGAATAGTTATTTTGCTCACTCTAGGTTCTGTCAGGTAACTAATCGCACTCTCGTGTCTAACCAATTATCCTAAGATCTAAGTTCTAGGTGATCAGTCTAGAATTAGCTTTGAGAACAACATAGGCGAAGAACTAATTTAGATAGTGAATCTTAATTATTCAATTAACCTAACATTCAGAGAAACCCTTAAGAGAACCCTGAACCTAACAAGAGAACTACTCAGACATGATAATTGAGATAATAAACATGGCTGAAATAATACTCAAATAAATAATAAAAAGGAGAGTAACAAGAGGGTTCGAAAATCTTCTCTCGGACGAACAGAGTCTCAGACTTGTCTCCCTCAGAAAGCTCTCTCACAAAACTCAGATCAATCAAGCGTAAACAAAAACGTCCCCTCAAAGTGGCTCAAAATCCTAATTAATAACCTAAAACACGTTTTGGGGTTTATTGCAATTATCAAAGTCTTCTGGGCAATTTTGCAATTTTTCAACTCTTCATAAAAGTCGCGACTTCCGTCTTGCTGCAATGAGTATCGACCGATACTAGGGTAGTGTCGATCGATACTGAGACTCTAAATCGGGTACTCAGCTACACAAGTTTCTGTTTTGCTCCAAAATGCTCCAAAAAGCTCCAATATCTCCAATTATGCTCCAAACGTGCTAAAACCTGTAAAAGACTCTACAAAGACTCCAAAATAATAGAAAGACTCTATAAAACAGACTTATATCATGACTTAAAATGGGTAAAAACCATGATATATCAACTCCCCCAGACTTAGCCTTTGCTTGCCCTCAAGCAAATAGAAGACTAAACCAGAGAAAGAAGTTTGAAAACGCGGAGACTCACCTGTTCTTGAAACGTTGCAATGACCCTCTTCCCAAGCACCCAAATGTCACCTAACCAGATCCAAATCTAACCACCATGTACTTCTCCGTAGACATTCGCAGCTTCCCCAGACTACACACATTATTTCGCAGCATCGTTCATTTAAACCCCTCATCACCAGTTTTATCGCTGTGATTAATACCAAGAACCTTCTAGATTCTTTCCCATACAATATCATAACAAGGAACCACCCAATTTCATACTTTTTGTATCACTTTCTCTCCCCCATACTTATTTCTTATCATATTTTCTTCTTCTCTTTTTTTTTTTTTTTTTTAGATTCGCATATACACATCAAGGTATGAGACGCGAGTATTGATGGTGTTTGCCACCGAATCCCCGGTTCTTCCCTCTCAATGTATCAAAGGATGTAGGCGAATAATGGCATCATAGGAAAATCCTAGCCTCGCTTCCAATCCTCTGTGTGATCATCCCTCACCAAGTAGAATAATGGGATCGCTGGAAATTTTCCTAACCCTCTACTCAGAAGAAAATCATTTCATCTTTTATGCTCTTATTTATTAATTAACAGAAGGGGAGAGAGATACTATTACTTTTAAACACATGGGTTCCTTTGTCAGATATGAATGAGGAATCAAGCTCTATGAATACTAACCACATCGATGAAGTGCAAAAATTTGGCTCAGGCTTTAAAAGAACTCTGCTGGAAATATGTGTATCTTCTAGTTAACTGGTCAGCCTTTGGATTTTTCATTAGTCGATCTGTAGCTGATTCTGTAACAGTGGACACTCAGAAACAAAATCAAAACAGCAGTTTCAAGGACACGATCATAATCTCCAACAAAGTTTTGACTCAATAAAACAAATTTTGACTCGATAAAAACGACTGACTCTAAGAAAAACAAACACAATGTCAGCGACTACCTCCCCTAGACTTAAACAACACTATCCCCAGTGTTATCAAGCCTGAGTTTGGTGAGAGAAATCAAATGAACCAAGTGGAATGTGAAAATCGAAGAGGTTACCCGAGATGGTAATGAGTGTCGACTGACACTGAACTGGTATCGATCGATACCAGCACATGGTCGACAGAATTCCTCTTGACAGCGATAATGGTGCCCGAAAATTGTGTCAAACGATCCAAATGTGTTATGGTTAGCATTGTTAGATCACTCAAACACAAGTCAAAAGCAACAAAATCATAGAAGCATAAGTTCCACAAAGTACACAATGATAACAATGCTAACATAAGACCCAAAATAACAAAAGTTCGAACGAAAAGAAACAGAAAAGGGAAAAGAAAAACAAACGTGAAACCAGATAATCAGAGGACTAATCCTCCTCAGTGGCGTCAGAGTCATCGCCAGCGGTGCCAGATGGTCCAGCCTGAGGTGGTGATCGTGGTGAAACGGGGCGCTGAGACGCCATGCAGCTGCATCGAGACACATCACTCCAAATGGTCTGAAGACTCTCGACAACGTAGCGCTGGAACGGGTCCATCTCCAACGCAGGTGGCGTAGGAAAAGTAGGTGTAAGAGTAGGTGCGTGGCGTGCGCGTGATCGACCCCCAGCAGGGCCAGAAGCAGGCGGACAGGCTCTAGTAGCGGAGCTTCGACGTCGAGTGATCGGTGTAGGCTCCATATCAGCAGTGGCAGGCGCGAAGAGTAGCTGAGCAGGATCACCGCCAATGTCCGTCAGATCGGTGTTGGGGAGCTGAACCAGATAGTCCCCAGTAGAAGTGTTGAAAACCCAACGCCTATCCGGCTTCAGCCAGCGCAGGTGCTCCAGGTGCGCTAGGTCCATAAGCTCGCGGGATGTCACTATCGAGCAGCTAGTAGTACCGATCCCAATGTGCAGAAAGATGGGAGTGAGGAGACTGCCTACCGTCTCAGTCTTCAGGCGACCTGCTGTCCTAGAAGATTTGCCACGTCCGGTAAAAGGCTTCACCTTCAACGACTCCAAGTGGTGCACAAAGACGGCACCTAAGTTGACCGCCAGGTCCATCTCAGGCCACTCATACGCCTCATCCTCAATAATGTCCCCGATCCCAATGGACAACACAATCAGCTCAGTCACCCTCATCTTGTTAGGCTCCATCTTGCACAACAAGGTGTTTCTCAAGATCCTAACAAGACAACGCATGACAGGATGGCGCCCATCCATCTGTGTGGTGGTCTTGCAGTCGTAGACCCCGTGCCCGAAGTGAGACCAGAATGCCTCAATATCCAAGAACTTGCGAGGAAGCTCACACCTCGAGAAATCTCTGTTAAACCCATAGATGTCGCAGAAATCCTGTAACGCACACCGCGAATCAGAAACGTCAGCACACCCTGCTGTGCAGTCACTGGAGGCTCACCAGTGTAGTAGACGCGGATAGACGCGAGGAACTGGCGGACTAAGTCGGGGTATAAGTCATATTGCTGCGTAGGCATCGTCCCCAGTCCAATCTTCCTGATCAAACCATCAAGCTCTCTGTCAAAACCCAGCTGTCGCATAGCATGCGTGTCCACAAATCGAGTGGGGCGCACATCAACCGCCTGCCATGCGTTGTAGAAAATGGAGTCATAGTCGTCCCACTCCTCGGAAATAGGCTTGTGCGTGCAAGCCCGGCTCTCTGTAATCTACTTATCGGAGCCCTCGTAATCATCGGTCAAGCGGATCCTGGCCTTCTCGCTGATCTTAGGCCAAGGAGGCCTACATGTTGCGCTAGGAGCGACTGGGGAGGCAGGAAGAGGTGGAGGTGTTGCAGGGATGTCGCGGAGGTAAGTATGGGAGAGAGTAATATCCTCCTGCGCACCGTTGATCCACACCAAGTAACGGTCGTTGGTAAGGCAAGCTTTTACGACCCCTCTGTTCCAGGTTAGACCATCGAAGATCTTGACATGTTGGCCCAAACAGTACTCAGTCGGACGATCGCAGCCAGGTGGGTTAGACCTCGAGGCATCATCGGCACGTGGCTTCTTGCGAGGTGGCATCTGCATCATTAACAAACGCGAAACACATCATAAATCAAACACAACAAACTCGGACAAGGTAGAAGGTTAGCATCGACCGATACCAAGGTGGTATCGATCGATACTAAGACAAGTATCGAGCAGCCATGAAGAACACATAATCCGAAAATTTCAAAAGTGCAAACCAAGAGTAATGAATCGTAAGGCAAGGTTCGACTAGGCCTAGAACACAATAATCAAGTGATAATCATCCAGCAAAACGAGTTCTAAGGGCCTAAAAGTCGAAAATCTAAACTTGGTGCATGGATTGAAAAGGTGGAAATTTGTGTTACATACCTAGTAGATCGTTAGAATGAATGAGAGAAAGAGATTGACCACGAAAAACCGCACGGAATAGGCACAGAAATCACGCAAAAGGGTGGAGAAACGAAGATTTGGTGATTTTTGGTGAAAAAGAGTTTATGTCGGTCGATGGGAGTTGTGAGGCATAAGAGAAAAACCGTAGGTTTATAAGGAATCTTACATGGGCGGCGGGTATCGACCGATACTGGATAGTGTCGATCGATACGCGTAGCAAGTTGGTAGGTGTCGATCGACACCGGTCGTCCTAATCTGTTTCACGTGACACAACGAAACACAAATCTAAAAACAAAAAGAAAGGAAAAAGGATATGTACAGACTCACCAGTGGGTTGCCTCCCACCAAGCGCTTGTTTAACGTCATTAGCTTGACTGTACTGCCATTCAGGCAGCGAGTGCATCATCCAGAGGCATTATGTGTCCGTCTGGGATCTCAGTTCTCCGTATGTAGTGTTTCACCCTCTGTTCATCGACAGTGAACTCCTCGCCAGAGGGATTACGCAGGACAAGTGCACCATGTGGTCTAACCTCCGTGACAGTGAAAGGACCTGACCAACGAGAACGCAATTTACCAGGAAACAAATGCAAACGAGAGTTGTACAGGAGTACCTGATCATTGGGTTTGAAAATTCGGTAGATGATTTTCCTGTCGTGGAACGCCTTAGTCCTCTCCTTGTACAGCTTCAAGTTCTCATAGGCATGATGCCTAATCTCGTCCAGCTCGTTCAGCTGGATCAATCGTTTCTCAGCAGCATGCTTGATGTCAAAATTCAGCAACTTAGTAGCTCATGCTGCTTTATGCTCGATCTCCACAGGAAGGTGACATGCTTTCCCGTACAGAAAATGAAAAGGTGTAGTGCCCATCTTATAAGCAGTCCTGTAAGCCCAAAGCGCATCGTCTAACTTCGCAGACCAATCCTTCCGAGAGGTTCCCACTACCTTCTCCAGAATCTCCTTGATTTGCCTGTTGGAGACCTCGACTTGCCCACTGGTCTGGGGGTGATAAGGAGTAGCCACTCGATGATTCACTCCATGCTTCCTTAGTAACTTCTCAAAAACCCTGTTGATGAAATGACTGCCACCATAACTTATAACAATACGAGGCACGCCAAATCGTGGAAAGATGATGGTCTTAAACAGCTTAAGAACCACCGAAGAGTCGTTGGTTGGACTACCAATTGCCTCCACCCACTTAGAAACATAATTCACTGCAACTAGGATGTACTGGTTCTTGTATGACGAAGGAAAAGGTCCCATAAAATCGATACCCCAGCAATCAAAAATCTCAACCTCAAGGATGAAATTTTGTGGCAACTCGTGTCTCTTACTGATCTTCCCTCTCCTCTGACACACATCACACTGTGAGATAAAGGTATGAGCATATTTAAACATAGTAGGCCACCAGAAACCTGCTTGAAGAACTTTGGACACCGTTTTGAAAGTAGCAAAGTGTCCAGCATACTCAGAACCATGACAGTGAAACAAAACGTCGGGTACCTCCGATTCAGCAATACATCTCCTGTAGATACCATCAGAACAATGCTTATATAGGTAAGACTCATCCCAAAAGTAGCGCCTCATGTCGCGCAGAAATTTCTTCTTGGCATAGTTCTTTAGGTGCGTTGGCTCTGCATTGGCAGCGAGGAAGTTGGCAATATGAGCATACCATGGTAGATCGGAGTCAGCTGCAGCAACGAGATAGTCCTCATAAGCACAAAGGTGTTCCACGTTTAAAACAGGTGCAGAGACCGCCGGGTATCGACCGACACTAGGTGAGTGTCGATCGATACCGAAACCTGCAATTCGTGGGAATTGCTGATTTTCGGTGAAGCCACTCTGGAAACCAATTTCCACGTAGTAAATGGACTCCTCAGGTAAGTGATCATCAATCGGGACATCCGTATCGAAATTCAACCTCGAAAGATGATCAGCAACCCCATTCTCAACTCCTCTCTTGTCCTTTATCTCAATATTAAACCCTTGGAGTAAAAGAACCCAACGACAAAGACGAGGTTTGAGATCCTTGTTCTGCATCAAATATTTGAGAGCAGCATGATCTGTGTGAACGATCACTTTGCTCCCAATCAAATAAGGGCGAAATTTATTGAAAACCACCGCAAGTAATTCCTTCTCTGTTGTGTTGTAGTTCCTCTGAGCATCGTCCAATGTTTTGCTGGCGTAATGGATGACATGCAGCTTCTTATCCTTCCGCTGACCCAGAACAGAACCCACAGCAAAATTGCTGGCGTCGCACATAATCTCGAAAGGCAATGTCCAATCTGGAGGTTGCACAATAGGAGCACTCACTAATGCCTTCTTAATCTCTTCAAAGGCCGCAAGACACTCTGGTGTGAAATCAAATCGTGTCTCCTTGCATAACAGGGCGGTGAGTGGGCGGGTTATCTTGGAGAAATCCTTAATAAATCTCCTGTAAAACCCAGCGTGGCCCAGAAAACTCCTTATATCTTTCACAGAAGTCGGTGGTGGCAGAGCTGTCATAACCTGAATCTTAGCCTTATCAACCTCGATCCCAGCTTCAGAAACTCTGTGCCCAAGAACGATGTCATCCTGAACCATAAAGTGACACTTTTCCCAATTAAGGACCAAGTGTTTCTCCTCACACTTCTGTAGCACCTTGCACAAGTTAGCCAAACAGTCCTTGAAAGATGATCCATATACTGAAAAATCATCCATGAACACCTCCATAAAATCCTCAATCATGTCTGTGAAGATAGACATCATGCATCTTTGAAAAGTAGCTGGAGCATTACATAATCCAAATGGCATTCTCCTGTATGCGAATGTGCCATAAGGACATGTAAAAGTCGTCTTCCCCTGATCATCTGGATGAATCGGGATCTGGAAAAAACCTGAATACCCATCGAGAAAACAGTAGTAGGGATGACTAGCCAACCTCTCTAACATCTGATCAATGAAAGGCAATGGCAAATGATCTTTCCTTGTAGCCGCGTTTAACTTCCGGTAGTCAATACACATTCAATGCCCGGTGATAGTCCTAATAGGAATCAGCTCATCTTTCTCATTCTTCACCACAGTTATCCCTCCTTTCTTAGGAACAACATGCACCGGACTAACCCAAGAATTGTCCGCGATGGCGTAGATAACCCCTGCATCCAAGAGCTTCATAACCTCTTTCTTAACCACTTCTTTCAGATTTGGATTCAGCCTTCTCTGATGCTCAATTGTAGCCTTTGACTCGTCCTCAAGATGAATCCTATGCATGCACAGATCCGGTGATATATCTGAAATGTCATCAAGAGAATAGCCAAGAGCTTTGCCATACATACGCAGCTTGCTCAGCAGTAAGGCAACCTCTGCGTTGTTCAAAGAAGCATTAATAATCACAGGGTATGTGGAACTAGGACCAAGAAAAACATACCTCAGATTGGCTGGAAGTGGTTTGAGTTCCACCTTAGGAGATGTCTCCTCGCTCCAATTTCCAAGCTTGGCAGCTTGCTTGGAACACTCGCCCAATTCTCTGTCTGGCCGTAGGGTGTCGACCGATACTGAGGTAGTATCGATCGATACTGATGGTGCAGTGTCGAGCATCTTCGAGTAACCAGCAACCTCTTTTCTTAAGAACACTTCAGATTCAGCTGAACAAACCAGTACTCTCTCCAACGGATCCTCAGGATGCATCTCCATGAAGTACTCGTTAGCAATATCCGTGAAAGTATCTACGAAGAAAGTCTGCCCATCGATAGTCGGTGTCTTCATAATCTTTTCCATGTTAAAGGTCATGACCAAATCACCTATGTTGAGATCTATCTTCCCATTCCTGCAATCTATCAATGCACCAGCTGTGGCAAGGAATGGTCTACCCAGGATAAGGGGGTCTCTGGGTTCAGCATCATACTCCAAGACAATGAAATCAGTCGGGATCAAGCAATTCCCAATTTTAATAGGAACATCTTCGAGTAACCCCTCTAGAAGTCGCACTGAGCGATCAGCAAGTATCAAAGATATCCGGGTGGGCGTGAAATCAGTCATACCCATCCTCTTGGCAACTGAATACGGCATGAGGTTCACACTTGAGCCAAGATCACATAGAGAACGCCCGAACCTTTCGGTGAATATAGAACAATCCAACACAAAGCTCCCTGGATCCTGAAGTTTCTTTGGAATTATGTTAGTTAAGATTGCACTGCACTCCTGAGTAAGCATCACGCATCCTTCTTCAAGGTTCAGGTTGCTAGACACCATCTTCTTGACATATCTTCTGAAAGCTGGGGAGGTCTTAATAGCATCGAGGAAAGGAAGCTCGACAATCAACCTGTCCAATATCTGCTTGCATCTAGCGTCTTCCACTTCCTTCTTAGTCTTCCCAACAGCTCTAGGATAAGGTATCCTCGGTATATAAACTCGTTCTGGAATCACCTTGGGCACTACATTCGTAGTCTTAGGTGTCTTCTCTGCCGTAGTCTCAGTGTCGAGCGATGCTTGAGGAATATCGATCGACATTGGGGCCTTGGAGTTGTCTCGTTGCAAGACTTTAACTGGTGTCGACCGACACTGAGGTGTATCGATCGATACCGTCGGGATTTCAGAATCCTCATTGATGAGATCGACGAAAATCTCTGCAGGTGATGCATCCTTAACCCCTGCATTCACCTTTTTCCGCTCCTTAAAGTGATTGCATTGACGTGCTCCCTCCTTGGGTTCTCTCCTCTACCTGGAAGAACACCCTTTTGCCTTTTCACAGCTTCTGAAGTTTGAGCAACCTGAATTTCCAACTTCTTTTGACTCATACTAAGCGCTTCAATCCTTCCATTTAAGGTTGTGTAAAGATCATCCAACTTCCCATTGAAGCTCACCGTCATCTTATCCTGCCCTTGAACCAGCTGCTCAAGCATAGCTTCGATCTTACTCTCAAAATTCTTAGCAGGTACTTGCTGATAAGATGGATTCCCATAGTTCCTCGTGTAACCACTGCTCTGAAAAGGTTTCTGGTTAAACTGATTCGATCCAGAACCACCTTGATTACCCTCAGACTTGAATCCCCCTTGCTGAAAATTGTTGTTGAAATTTCGGTTGTTGTATTAATTCCTCTGACCTTGAAAACCAGAGCCACCAATGTAGTTAACATCCTCTACCTCATCCTCATTGAAAACCTCGATATCATCAGCAAAGTGAACTGCCTTCTACTGCTTGCTCATCAACAAATTATGCACCGAATCTAGCTTCGCATGCACCTCAGCAATCTGTGAACCTTCCATACCACCAGCCAGTTTCTTACGCTCCATGTCAGCACTCTTTGTGCTATTGCTAGACGCAAAATTCTCAATCAGCTGGTAAGCATCGTCAGGATATTTGGTAAAGAAATTACCATTGCTAGCAGAGTCCAGCCATCTGATACCTCCAGTCAATCCCTCTGAAAAAGAAACTCAGCAATTGAACCATAGTATACCCATGATGTGGACAATCCCTCTGATACGATCTGAATCTTCCCCAAGCAACCTTGAAAGCCTTTGTCATTCCCTGAGAAAACTGGGAAATCTTATTCCTAAACTCTTCTGATCTCGCATCGTCATAGAAGTTGTTCAGGAAAGCAGTCTTAGTCTTGTCCCACGTAGTCAATGACCCAGCTGGTAGTTGCTTGAGCCAATAAGAAGCATCCCCACCAAGAGAGTATGGGAAAAGCTTACAGAACAGATAGTCGTAGGACACTCCATTGCATTTGATGCTAGAGACCAAATCCTCGAACTTCTCGATGTGATCCATGGGGTGTTCATTAGAGAGACCATGAAAAGTATGCTGGCCTAGAAGAGTGTAGTAGGCAGGCTTCAGTTCGAAATCATTCCTCTGAAAGGCAGGAGGACGAATCGCTGATCGATTTGCGTAGAACTGATCAGGTCTGTTGCATTCACCAATTGTTCTACCATGCTCAACCGCAGCGTTCTCAGCATTCACAACAGCTGGAGGGGCAATAACGTTCCCATCTCCATCAAGTCTCTGCCCTCTCTCATTGCACAATTGACCCTCTCGGTCTCTGAAAGTACCAGCCTCATCTTGAATCAAAACCACTGGATTGTTGTTCATCTTCGCTGGCTTCTTTGCTTTTCTGAGTGTGCATTCCAAATGTGCTAGCTGCTCGTTTGACAGATCAACTAGCTAAGTGTTCTTGTTTCTTCTGGTTTCTCGAGTAGGCATACACCTGAAACACGAAAGATCAAGAACGTAAGTAACTAAAATAAACGCGACTAGTGTCGACCGATACCGCTAGGGTGTCGATCGATACTAGACGATTTAGTCGAAATTCTTCACTAAAATCTAATGGCGAAATTGAGTCCCCGGCAAAGGCGCCAAATTTGATATGCTCAAATTAATACCCTAAAAGTACTAAAGCAGTGTTGCAATATAGTTAGGGGTCGAACACAAGAACTCCAGATATCACTCAATAGATTATAAAGATTAGAATTAAGCTAAACCAATAGTTTGTAGACTAAAGCAATGCGTATATTAGATGTGTTGTAAATCGATTGGAAGAAAGATTAGGCTCAGGGTATTTCTCAGGAATTCAATGAATGTAGATAAACTAGCTAACAGGATTCAGTTTTAGTGCGGTTCTTGAACTCAAATCACTAAAGAATAGCTAACCAACTCTCGTTGCGAAAACTATCTAAGTCTAAATCCTAGAATTCCAAATCTCTTTGCGAATCCTAAAGTCTAAACCAGCTTTTAGTTCAAGTTTGATTTGTTCACAAAATAACTAAACCAAATCTCTTTGCGAATAGTTATTTTGCTCACTCTAGGTTCTGTCAGGTAACTAATCGCACTCTCGTGCCTAACCAATTATCCTAAGATCTAAATTCTGGGTGATCAGTCTAGAATTAGCTTTGAGAACAACATAGGCGAAGAACTAATTTAGATGGTGAATCCTAATTATTCAATTAACCTAACATTCAGAGAAAACCCTTAAGAGAACTCTGAACCTAACAAGAGAACTACTCAGACATGATAATTGAGATAATAAACATGGCTGAAATAATACTCAAATAAATAATAAAAAGGAGAGTAACAAGAGGGTTCGAAAATCTTCTCTCGGACGAACAGAGTCTCAGACTTATCTCCCTCCGAAAGCTCTCTCACAAAACTCAGATCAATCAAGCGTAATCAAAAACGTCCCCTCAAAGTGGCTCAAAATCCTAATTAATAACCTAAAACACGTTTTGGGGTTTATTGCAATTATCAAAGTCTTCTGGGCAATTTTGCAATTCTTCAACTCTTCATAAAAGTCGCGACTTCTGTCTTGCTGCAATGAGTATCGACCGATACTAAGGTAGTGTCGATCGATACTGAGACTCTAAATCGGGTACTCAGCTACACAAGCTTCTGTTTTGCTCCAAAAAGCTCAAATATCTCCAATTATGCTCCAAACGTGCTAAAACCTGTAAAAGACTCTATAAGACTCCAAAATAATAGAAAGACTCTATAAAACGGACTTATATCATGGCTTAAAATGGGTAAAAACCATGATATATCACGCCTCAACACCTTGCTCCCATAACATTTGTAGCTCATAAGTCAATGGCTGCACAAACACATCAAATGATCTCTTCGGATGCTCTGGTCAAGGAAAAAGAATGCTAAGGAACAAGAACTCTCGTCTCATGCACAAAGAAGTGTAAGGTGTTACAATTACAGGCCACAATGAATATTGTCTCCCATGCTTCCCAAAAGGGTTGAAAACATCAGTACATAACCTTAAGGTATACGTTCCTTGCCTCATACGCAAAACTGGGATACATAGATTGAAAATGTTTTCATGCTCCTGCATCTGAGGGATGAGAAATTTCTCCACCTGTTGTATGCTCTGCATGTCATCTCATTGCTCCTGTTGTGCGCTCGGATTGATATAACCTCTTCAATCTCTCTGTTAACGGCAAATACCACATTCGTTTATATGGGAGTTTCACTCTTCCACTTGTTTCCTTATACCGAGGTTTACGACAAAAACGACAAGTCGAACGGTCTGAGTCCTCTCTCCAGTAGATCATACAGTTTTCGATGCACATATCTATCATCTAATACGGCAATCCAAGACCAGCAACAAGTGTATGTATCTCATAGTATGATGATGGTGCAAGATTATCTTATGGCAAGATGTCTTTCACAGAATCAGCTATTGCATCCACACACTCCTCTGTCAAATTAAAATACGTCTTTATACCCATCATCCTAGTTGCAGCTGATAAAGGGGAATGTCCACCTCTACAACCATCATATAACAGATTTTTAGCAGCGTCTAACATATCAAAGAACCTCTGAGCTTCTACATTAGGTTCTTCACCTCTATCTCCATACTCAGCACCCGATGGTATACTTTCACGAAACGCATCGTTCACCATTTGAACATGACCTACAGTTTCTACTTCCGTTGCAATTCTTCTAAGCTATCTGCAATAGGTTGTTCACTAGTACTAGCATAATCTACCATTGTATCATTTTCTCCATGATAATAACAAACTTTGTAACCACGCACAAACCCATTGATAAACAGGTGTGACCATACTTCGTCTATCACCATGAATCTACGATTCCGACAATTAGTACATGGATAATAGATTTTACCGGATTTTTTTGCTTTCTTTTGTGTGGTTGCAAATGCCATGAATTGCTGGAGACCTTCTTTGTACTCTTCCGTAAGTAGGCCCGTCTCTGAAATTTGATGAGGCTTATCCACGATCGAAAATAATTATATGGATCTCAAGAAGACATTTTATAAGGTGTTTAGATGAGAGTGTTTTTGTTTTTGGTAATTGTAAGGAATGAGAGAGCGTGGAGACGTTTTTATAAGGAAATTATGCGCTGCCTCCGATGGATTTCCGACAACATTACGACGGCATTCCGACGGAACCTGACAAATTCAAATGGTTAGTAACGTTTATATTCATTTTGAAACGAATATAAATTCCGTCAAAAAACGGTCGGAAATCTGTCGGAATTGTTCTGACGGGTGTTTGTCATCGGAAATGTGTTGGAACTATCCGACAGATTACCAACAGATACAAATTTCCGACGGATTTTCGACGACTCTTTTATACGTCGAATACGCGTTGTAAATCCGTAGGAATTGTCCGACGGAATAAAGTCCGTCGGAAATGCCGTCGGAATTTGTCTTGTTTTCTTGTAGTGATTGTTAAACACTATATATATGTGTCTTATAATCTTGTATCAAAATAACAACTCAATAATATATTATATTCTATAATATTTGACATGGTAGCAGAACCTTCGATTCTGGTTCTTTAAATTCCGCATTAGATATGATCGTAAACGTTGGTGTAAGTGAAGAAGACGGCTCCGCTGATGCCGACGATGAAGATGACGTGAAACACCATCACGTGATTCTCTTTTGTTCTAGTCTTTAAATTCAAAAGGTTTTCTAGTTTTGTTTTGGGTGTGTACGTGTCTTTAGTCCAAGTCAATCTTTATGGTTTTTTCAAATTAAGTTATTAGTTATAATTTGGGTTTATGTTTTTGAAGTCTAAGAATTTATCGGAAGGTTTCTTAGAGGATTCTTTTTTCTTAAAAGGTTAGGGTTTTTCACGGGTTATAGTTTTTGAGATTTATTCTTAATTTTAGAATTTCTCAAGGTTTTTAGTTTTTCCTATTACGGGGGAGCTTGATTATTCTTTTACTATTATAGGGAAATTTCTATTGGAACGCTCATGCTTTAGATCTTTTTTTTTCTAGTCCGATTTATAGACTGTCCGAGACAAGGACAACTATTTGTGGAGTTGTAGGAGTTTGCACCCACGGGATGTTATTATTCTCTTTCTTTTCCTACCAAAGACAAGCTAAAGTTCCATCCCTATTTTTGATTGAAGTTTAAACTAGAGGAGTCAGTTGACCTGTTTTGTCCATCCTCGACAAGTGTCCACGACAAAGGTGTTTCGCTTTGTGATTGCGGATTTCGTGTTTTGCGTCCCACCTTTGTCGTGCGGGAGAGTATTGGAGATATCTTGGGGAGCAAGACGTGTATTTTGCGAACCAAGTGTTGTGGGCCATAAGAGTCCGGTTATGAAGTGAAGTCCGTGAACCCAATCAAATAATATTCTTTTAGATATCCTATTGTGATAAGGATTAAAAAGATTTATATTATTTGGTGTTATCAATATGTCAATGTTAAACACTATATATATGTGTTTTATAATCTTGTATCAAAACAACAATTCAATAATATATTATATTCTATAATATTTGACATTTATACTAATTTTACTTACAATGTAGATAATTGTACATATTAATTTCATAAATTTTTATTATAAAATCATTGAACACCGTATAAAAATCTAACTCGATTCTCCTCGATCGTAGTTCCAGTTTGTTCTCACAAACGAGTCTTTATCTTCACCCATATAATCAGGAAAAACATCATATTCCCTATGAATTAATCAGTTTTTAATTATTTATACACGACCTATTTACCAATGCTATAACACATATAAATTGTCTAGATATTTGAATTTACTACATGATCTTTTGATATATGGTCGATTCCACCAAAACCGTAGACGGTGTGCACTGTTAACAGTTGCTAATGTGAGTGACACGTGGTAATCCAAACGGTGTCGTTTTGTTTATTGTAATTATATATTTAATTTTTTTTTAATAAATTAGACCAAACGATGTCGTTTTGGTCTTAGTGCACAAATCAAAACTTCAAAACGAATTTGGGGCAAAAATTAAAAGTTGGAAGAGACTCGTGGAAAACGCAAGCCCATCCTCTGATCCACTCCAACCACCCTAAACCTTCCTTCTTCTTCTTCGTCCTCCTCGACGACACCGTTTCACTGCTCATCTTCTTCTTCTTCCTGAGATGAGAGATCTGTCACAAGACGCAGCGAGAGAGAGAGAAGATAAAAACAGTATTTGCGTGAAAAAGGTTTGGGGTTAAGATTTTGATTATTCATTCATTAATCTTAATTTAATCCCCCTCACGCAACAATCATGTCGGGTCGTGTCCGAACCAGAATCAAAGAATACGACCCAAATTGTAGATAAATTTCAAAAAGATGATATAAATCAATCAATTTATCCACTGGTCTTTAGCTCCATAAGGACATTAAGACATACGTTCTAGAAGCTAAGACTCTGCTTGTATCTCTCTCTAAGCAAAGCTAGCCTTCTCCTAAACTTAAATTTCTCATCTTTCATCTCCAATTTCTCCAGAAAATGCACAATCTTCTGGAGAGTAATAATGAGTTCTTCGGCTGAAGTGTATAGTCACGAAGATTGAAGAACAAGAGCCCTATTTTTTATTTTTGCCCCAAATCAAAACGAAGTTGTTTTGGNGTGTTATAGTATTGGTCAATAGATCGTGTATAAAATAATCAGAAACTGATCAGTTCATATGGGAATATGCCGTTTCCCATGTAATTACAACCCAAAGTATTTGAAAATTCAAAATATAAGTATTAGTTACCACGGTTGCACACAAAAAAAAAAAGTTACCAAGTTCTATTATTTTGTAAGATTTATTCATTACTTAGAGTTCACAGAATAATCAAAGTATGTATATTTTTTTGTTATAAGATTTATTAAAAGTATATTTAGAGTTCTTTTAAGATTTATTAAAAGTACATTTTTGTCACCAAAATAAAATCTATAAGGTATTTTTCGCCAAATCTATAAGGTACTTTTTGCCAAATCAATAAGTTCCATTTTTATCGAAGATTTTTTTCTGAAAATCATTTCCACCTAAAAAAATAAATTAATATAAGACAAATCATAGCTTTAATGGTAACTAGATTCTAACTCGCGCAACTGCGCGGGATAATTTAATTTTTATAGATTTAATGTATTAAAATAAATTTTTATAACATAAAAAAAATTATGATGGCGGATGAATTTTTATAACATAAATTTTTGTAAAACCAAAAAATTTTAATTAAGTTTTTATATACTTTTGTTTTTTTAGTATAATGGTTTATAGTAAAGCAATTGATTTGTGGGCCATTTTTGTTGGTGAATGTGTTTAGTTTAAAAATTTTGAACCAGGCGTAAAATTTGATATTTCCAATTTAAAATCTCGAAAATCTAATATGATTTGATATTATTATGATTTTAGGCGTAAATCAGAAAATTTAGCGGAAATTAAACAATCTTGTTTGATATTTCAAACTTAAAATCTCTAAACTCTAATATGATTTAATATTTTTCCGAGATTTTTTATTTTCTGATTTTTTCTATTGTCTACAAAATAATTGGTGTTTGACAAAAAGTTTAGTAGTATAGATAAATTATAGAAATAGATTTAATGAAAACATGTTTGGCTAAAAAAAGTGTTCATGTTTTAATAGTATATATGTTTTTAGATAGTCATGATAAATTGATATGGCTTTACTAAATTAACTCTGTAGATTGCTTTTCTATCTAATGCCAGAAATTCCTTACAGATTTGAGTCAATGAATACAAAAAGATACTCACTATGTTTCAAAAAGATTGATTTAATGGATTTTTCACACAAATTAAGAAACAATCAATATTTAGTCATAAATACATAGTATTTTTTTCTCACTAAACATTTTTCCATGACTATGAACCAATAATAATTTATCATATTCAAATATTCTCAATTAATAACTCGTAGAGTTAATCACATTGATCAATAAGAAATAAATAAAAATCTTAGAAAATCAATCTTTGTGAAACAAAATAAAAACCTAAAAAATCAAATTTTCTAAAACGGATGGAGTATATATTAAATTATGAAACTTTAAAGAGACTATAAATTAGCAGGATTATAGGTCCAATGCCATAATTAAGAAATGGCATCAAAGATCACATTCGTCTTCCTCCTTGCACTCGTTATCGCCAGTAAGTCTCTCTAAAAAACCTTTCTAATATGGCACAAAAACCTCTCTCTAAAAAACCCCTCAACAGAAGCAGCTCGACTGTTGGTCGGCACTCGCCGGGTGACAAAAATCGCCGGAATGGCGGCATCAACACATAAAAAGCGCCCTCCCTTACCTACTCCTCTATCGTATGTACCGCGATCTACTTCAGCATTTGCCTCCGGTAAGATGTTGGAACAGTGCATCCGCCGTTCAAGATCTGCAATCAACAGTGGCAGAAACTCGTCCTCCTGTCCACCGGTCGTGAAATCAACTTTCGAAGGGTCCCTCCCTTCGGCCTCTATTTCGATTTCACGCGGAGATTTGCTCCCTCATGCTTTGGGTTTCGTGCCAGAAGTAGATCTAAGCTCCGTCGAAGCTGATGTTGCTATCACCTCTCAGGGCATATGCCTTGCATCTCCGGTAGCGACTAAAGCATCTCCGGTAGTTGGCTTTCCCACAGCTCCTATGTCTGTCGCGGCTAATTTCCATAAGGTTTCAGCCCCTCCGCCGTCGGAGAGGAAATGGTCTTCTCTCTTCCGAGATTCATCAAAGCTCGAGAGTATAAGGACTCCAACCACTCATGTTTCAGGAGTTCCATTTATTCTGATCTCCGATGAAAATCTTGAAACTGCAAAGGAAGAATTTAAGGATTACATCTTCGCCCAATTCAACGGCCATCCTCCAGCGATAGGTCGAGTTATTGGAGTGATAAATGCTATTTGGGCACGAACGGGACCCAGGATCTTCGTGCACAGCATTGGTCTGGGAACTTATCTGCTCAGAGTTACAAACCAGAAAACACGAGATATCCTCCACAGCCATAATCTTTGGAATATTGTTGGGCACCCAATGTTCGTGGCCCCTTGGTCGTCGGATCTCTCTCTGGATAAACCGCCAGTAACTAAAGCTCAGGTGATGGTGGAATTCAGAGGTATTCCCTATCTGTTATTCAATAAGGAGAGCTTAGGTCGCATTGTTACTGGTGTCGGTGAGCCCAAATCTCTCTCTCCGGAGACAGAAAGGAAAGATACATTTGAAGTGGCAAAGATTCTCATTGAAGTTGATTTGTTAATGGAACTTCCAAGAAAGCTCATCGCAGGACTTAAGAATGGCAAAGAGTTTGAAGTGAGCGTTTTTTACCCCTTGTTACCTCCAAAATGTGCTGATTGCAATGAGTTTGGTCATGCTAGTTCACATTGTCCTCGTAAGCCTCCTTCTGGTCGATCCAAAAGGAATATCTCAAGGTCCAGAAGTAGACCAAGAAGAAAGAGTAGGGATAAGAGCAAATGGGTTCGCAAAGACAGACCTGGTCGATCAATGACGCCGCCAAGGAGGTCTCTATCGCCTCCAAGGAAGTCTCTCTCGCCTAATGGCTCTGTCGTTAGTCCTGTTGAAAGTGGTGAACAAGATTGTGGGTCTTCAGCTAACCCAGATCAGATGTTAGAGCAAGTATTATCCATCAAAGATGTTCCTCCACCAGAGGCTCCTGCTCAGTTGGATGCTCAAATTCAGGATAACTCTTTCTTCTTGGTTACCCGCAAGAAGAGTGGTCGACAGACCACAACCCCCCCCCCCCTTTAAACCCTTTATCTATGTTTTTTGCCTGGAACGGTGGGGGTCTAAATAGCGAAATAAGACATGATATGTCAAAGGCTTGGATTAGTATCCATAAGTCCCTTTTTGGTGCGTTTACGGAGACGCATATTCAATCGGTAAATTCAAGGAGAATTGAGAGGGCTATTCCTCGAGGTTGGAAGTATCACGGAAATTTTGCTTCGCATGGTACAACTAGAATTGTGGTTGTGTGGGATATGCGGGTCTCAGTTGTTGTGTATAAGGAAACTGCACAGCTTGTCACTTGTGGGATTTTTTGTAGGCAGAGAATGTTAACTTCACAGTATCTTTTGTGTATGGGTTCAATCTGCCATAGCAAAGGGTTGCGTTATGGGAAGAGCTAGAATATCTCAGTGTTACTTCTCCTCTCTCAGAACACCCTTGGGCAGTGGCAAGGGATTTTAATCAGATTCTTAGAGTGTCTCAACACTATTCATATCTCTCTGAGACCGTAGATACTCATGGTATGACAGACTTTAACTTGGCGTTGCAAGATGAAAACCTGTTCGAAGCTCCCTCCAAATGTCTCGTATTCTCTTGGTGGAATAAGGAAGATGACTCACCCATCTCCAAGAGGATCAATCATGCTTTGATTAATGAGATTTGGGCGCAGAAATCTCCTGATGCGTATTCAGAGTTGCTTGAGCCGAAACAGTCAGATCATTCACCAATTTTCTTCCACATGACGGCTCTAAAGCGCACTGTAAGTAAACCTTTTAGGTTTTTTAACCATGTCCTCGATCATCCAAAATTCTCTGAGGCAGTGAGAGAGGCGTGGGATCCGAGCAGCATTACTGGGTCTAGTCAATTTAAATTGGTTAGGTCTCAAAAGTTGTTGAAATGGGTATTGAGGAGTTTGAACAGAAAACATTTCAGTAGGATCTCGCAGAGAGTGAAGGAACAAGAGGCAATCGTTACAGAACTGCAAAGATTATTGCTGATGAATCCTACACCAGCCATTGCTCAAGAGTAGCATAGGGCAAGGCAAAAATGGAATACCCTTTTGAAAGCTGAGGAAAAGTTTTATAGGCAGAAATCGAGGGTGAAGTGGTTGCATCTTGGGGACAGAAACACAGCCTTTTATCACAAGACTGTCACGCAGAGAGCATCTCAGAATCACATATTCTATTTCAGAGATGAAGGAAGTACGAAAGTTGTCTCTCCTCCTGAGCTTAAGGAGCACGCCTCATACTAATTTAAGTCTATCTTTGGCTTTACTGAAATGACTCATTCACCAGGTACCGTCCAATCTCTCCAGGATATCCTACCTTTTAGATGTTCTGACTCTCAGGTAGCTGGACTACAAAGGCCGGTTTTGGAGGAGGAAATTACAAAAACAGTGTTTGCAATGCCTCTTGATAAATATCCAGGGCCTTATGGGTATTCAATAGAATTCTACAAAGCATCTTGGAGTTGTGTGGGAAAGGAAGTTGTTGAGGCAGTGTAGGAGTTCTTCAGGAATGGCAGGCTTTTAAAGGACCTAAACACCACCTTTATTACTTTGATACCTAAGTCATCAGAAGCTTGTTCCTTGCGTGTTTACAGACCAATAAGTTACTGCAACATGTCTATAAGGTGATCTAAAAAATCATCGCAAACCATCTTAAACCAATTCTCAGATTGTGTATTTCACCAAACCAAGCAGCGTTTCAAAAGGGAAGAAGCTTAGGAGAAAATGTTTTGCTTGACACTGAACTGATCAGGAAGTATCAAAAGACAAACTGCCCTAAGGCTTCTATGCTGAAAGTTGACATCAGAAAAGCCTTCGGTACGGTTTGTTGGGACTTTATTGGTAAGATTCTTGCAGCTCAGAACTTTCCCCATTGTTTTGTGAATGGTCAAACAATGCTATTCAACAGCTAGGTTCTCCATACTAGTCAATGGTGAACCAGCGGGCTTCTTTGAAGGACGTAAAGGTCTGAGACAAGGAGACCCATTGTCACCTCACTACAAGAAAACAGCCTATTACCAACGAAATTTTACGACGATTTCAAAACGATGCAAATTTACATCAAAATTACGACGAATTATGTATTCGTTGTAAATTCGTCGTACAAATTTGTAGTCGTAATTTGATGACGACATTACGACGAGGATACGATGATTTTGAAATTCGTCGTAATATCGATGTAACATTACGACGGATTTACGACGAATCTCACTTTTGCAAATTACGTTGTAAAGTCGATGTAATTTTACATCGATATTACAACGATCGGAATTCAATGTAAATTAACGACGAGTTGACGTCGATTGTTTCCAGTTAGGTAGAACACGTTTTTTAATAGGTTCACCTAATCAATTTATATCGAAAATATACGTCGTAAATCCGATGTAAATCTGTTGTAATTCCGTTGGTAATTCTGAAAAAATTCTATAAATACATTCTTACGTCAAACAAAATTTTCAAAAAAAAAAAACAAACACTAATAAAAAAAACACACTATAATATCTTTTTATAAAATGTCTATATACGATCTACGGAGATGGATGTATACGCAAAAGGATTCGAAGGGAGCGTTGACGAACGAATTCAAAGAGGGGCTTGAAATATTCATATATCAGGCCGGAAATATGCAAACAACCCTGGAAAGCGGTAAGATGTTATGTCCTTGTCGTAAATGCAAGAATACGAGATATGTTTTTATTGAGACGGTGTGGAAGCATTTACTAAATAGAAGGTTTATGCCACAATATTATGTTTGGTATCAACATGGAGAGAGTTTTGAAAGGAATCAAGCTGATCGTAGTAGTAATTATCAAGGTCATGTAGATTTTGATGAATCAAATGATCAGGGTACTAGTAGTTATCATCATCATGGTCAACATGATCAGGGTCAAGATCATGATAAGATGCATGACATGGTTACTCATGCATTTCATGAAACAAATGATGATAATAGTGTTGAGGAACCCAACGTAGATGCGAAGCGATTTTATGATATTCTAGACGCTGCAAATCAGCCACTTTACGATGGATGTAGAGAAGGTCAGTCTAAATTGTCGTTAACAGCTAGGATGATGACAATTAAAACTAATCATAACTTAGTTGGGGTTTGCATGGATGATTGGGCTGATCTTATTATAGAGTATTTGCCAGAGGATAATTTAGCTACTGAAACATACTATGAGATACATAAGTTGGTGTTTAGTCTTGGGTTGCCTTCTGAGATTATAGATGTATGTGTTGACAATTGTATGCTTTTTTGGAAAGATGACGATAAACTGCAGGAATGTCGATTTCGCCAAAAACCGAGATTTAGGCCGCAAACTTCTAGGCATAGTAAGATACCATACCAACGGATGTGGTATCTTCCTATAACTGATAGGTTGAAACGATTGTATCAATCTGAAAGGACAGCTGCATCAATGAGGTGGCATGCAGAACATTAACAGAGAGAAGGAGAAGTGACTCACCCGTCAGATGCAAAAGCTTGGAAACACTTTAACACGGTACACCCAGACTTTGCTAAATCTAAGCGAAATGTGTATCTTGGTCTTTGCACTGATATATTTAGTCCATTCGGTATGTCTGGTAGGCAATATTCTTTGTGGCCAGTTATCGTAACGCCTTATAATCTTCCCCCAGATATGTGCATGCAAAGGGAATTTCTATTCCTGAATATTTTAGTCCATGGTCCCAATCATCCAAAGAGGTCCCTTGATGTGTTTTTGTAGCCTCTCATAAATGAGTTGAAACAGTTGTGGTATACAGGAGTTCGTACATATGACTGTTCGAGGAAAAAAAATTTTACGATGCGTGCGGTGCTTATGTGGACAATAAGCGACTTCCCTGCATACAGAATGCTATCAAGTTGGACAACGCATGGAGGTTATCTTGTCCTTATTGCCTCGATCGGACAGATGCGTTTCAGCTGAAACATGGTCGAAAAACATGCTGGTTTGATTGTCACCGCCGGTTTCTACCAATCAACCATCCATATCAGAGAAACAAGCGGTTGTTTGAAAGAACAAAATCGTGCGTGTCCCCCCATTTTGGGGGACTATAAACGGTGATTCGTGGGGGAAATTGGCACACGTCGGCTAATATGCCTGATGGATACAAGGTCAATCACAATTGCCACAAGGAAAGCATTTTTTGGGAACTTCCGTACTGGAAAGATCATCTGTTGAGACACAATCTTGATGTCATGCACATTGAGAAAAACTTTTTTGATAACATCATGCATACAGTGTTAAACGTGAAAGAAAGAACCAAAGACATCGGAAAGTCAAGGTTGACTTGCCCGATATTTGCAACAGAAATGAGTTGCACATAATGACCAATGGGAAATCACCAGTTCCTATATTTTGGTTGGGTGCAGAAGAAAAGGCATCGTTGTTCAATTGGATTTCATGTGATGTGAAGTTTCCCGATGGGTATGTATCCAATCTTGCTAAATCTGATCAGAAATGACAAAAGTTTTCAGGGATGAAGAGCCATGACTGCCACGTGTTTATGCAACGATTACTTCTTTTCGCATTTGCCGAACTCTTTCCAGTAAATGTTCATGAAGCAATTGGAGGTAAGATACATCGTATCATCACATATAAAATTGTTGATATATTATAATTATATATATGTTCAAATATTACAATATATAATTTTGATTGTGCAGGCATCGAAGCGTTTTTCCGGGATCTTAGTACACGGACGTTGTCAGAAGATGTAATTGTACAGCTGGCTGCTAATATTCCAATATTGTTATGCAATTTGGAGAAGATATTCCCCCCGGCGTTTTTTGATGTTATGGAACATCTTCCCATTCATCTCCCTCATGAAGCAGAACTACGCGGGCATGTTCAGTTTAGGTGGATGTACCCATTCGAACGCTTCATGAAACATTTAAAGGGAAAGGCAAAAAATCTAGCAAGGGTTGAAGGATCAATTGTTGCGGGAAATTTGACAGATAAACTTCACACTTCACTTCATACTATTTCGCTACAAAAGTCCGCACACGCAAACGGGCTCCCCGACGATATGATGATGGTGGTGTGGGAAGAACTTATGCAGTAGAGGGGGTCCCAGACATCTTCTCACCAATCGGTCGTCTTAGTGGAAAATTGAAGAAAGTTAGGTGGTCTAACGAGAATAAACTGTGAGGAAGTGAGTCCTTACAAGAGGTACGTAATGTAACTATTTAATTATCCACTAATTAATAATCAATTATCTATACTTCATTATATATTAATTATAATGTATTTTGCAGCTTATTTGTTATTCAAGTGCGAGAATGCATTGAAAGCGTTTCAGATGATGAAATAAACGATCGTAAAGATCGTCACTTTGCTAAGTGGTTGAAGACGCAAGTAAGTAATATATATAGTCATAAATATTTCATTTAATTAGATCGATAGTCAATCTAACATGCACACTTATCGATATGCCTTTTATAGGTGGATCATGGCGACCCCGCATATCCAATATGGTTTCATGAGTTACTCCAAGACCCCCTCGGGAAGATAACGACTGCACCCATGTATTTCACCCGTGGTTATGTGTTTCATACATACAAGTACGGCATTCGTCGGGCAACTACCAACTACGGAGTATGTGTTAGAGGTGAAATAGATTTTTATGGGGTGTTGCAGGAAATAATCGAAGTGGAGTACCCTGGCTTGGTTAGTATGAAATGCGTTCTCTTCAAATGTGATTGGTTCGATCCAATAGTCGGTCGAAGGGTGCGAATTAACAAATTTGGTGTGGTCGACGTCAACAAATCACGACGATACAACAAGTTTGAACCATTTATCCTAGCAGAACAAGTAACGTTTGTTCCATATCCGCGAGTTCGAACCACTGGGCCCACATGGTTATCGGTTATTAAAATAGCTCCAAAGGGTAAAATTGTTGGTGTTGACGATCTTCCAATGCAACAAGATTCTTGTTGTCACATTACAGAACCATAGATTATGGACAACGTTCTTCTAATTGATCCCCGAAACATGAAACTTGAATATCTACCTGACGACACAGAAGAAGAAGGTGATTCCGATGAGTTTGAAGAGAGTGACGATAATGATGAACCTGAAGATGATGAACCCAATGAAGATGATGAACCCGACGAAGATGATGATTAATCTGATTGATTTACTTTTTGTAATTTCTTAATTTGTATCATAAAAATACCGAATATGGGATAATCGGAAAATGACCAAAGATAATCGGAGATAGGATCGTAAGGATTCCCAGAGGTCGAATATTACCCAAACCCTTGAATTTTATGGTTTGGGTAATATTAGATCTCTAGGAGTCCTTTCGATCTCATCTCCGATTATCTCCGGATTATCAGTATTACGACGACATTACGACGATTTAGGACTTATTCGTCGTAATGTCGTCGTAAACCTCAAACCCTAAATTTTAGGGTTTAGGGTTTAGCGTTGAAATAGGTTGTATAGGTATGGTTTTTCATCGTTTAGCTTGTTTTACATAAGTTCTCTACTCATTGTATAAAAATATTTGAGTTATCACAAAAATCAATTACATTATATACTTTATCCATGTTTCGAATAAACTTATAAGAACAACCGTTATACATTATTATGTAAGATAAGAAAATTTTCCATAAATTAGATTCAATCGTTTTTATTGAATTTTTTGTTTAGTTTGAGAAGTCTTTGATGCACAAATATACTTCGTTAATACACGACGGATTTGTATATTGTAATTTAGGGTTTAAGGTTTATATTTCTTATATTACCATCGAATTTACGACGGCTCTGTCGTAAATTCGATTGTAATTTACGACGATTTTACGACGGATCCGTCGTAAAATCGTCGTAATGGAAAATAATTTTACCGCGTATGGGGAACATTTCCCGCCTGATTTCAATATTACGACGATTTTACGACGGCAACAAACTCTATATATACGATCACAAATTTCTCTTCCTCGCTCATAATCTCACAATCTACCTCTCTCTCTACAAGCCCTCTATCTCTCTCTAAGGTATTTTTTTTTTAATTATATATAGAATTGTAATTATTATAGATAGGATTGGAATTAGATAGTTGCAGTAATTATTAGATTATGTTTTTAATATTCGTTAATTAACTTTATATAATTTTGTAGATATAAATGGGGTCACGTAGAACTCACTATCGCCGGTTTATGGGGGGTGATTCGGGACCGTCGGAGGTCCCGTCATCTTCTGCCACACCGTCCGCGGTTCCGGATTCTGGGTCCGCACCAGCGGCGCCGCCGCCACCTCCACCTGCACCAGCACCTCGACCTCCGTTGTTATATGCGGAATTGACGATCGGGGATATTTTGCAGTCGCCGGGTCATGATGGTTTACCCCGGTTAGATCCGCGACGGCCGCCTAACACTTTTTGGTACGTAATATTATATTTTTTTCTTCTTTTTTTGTAATTATTTTTTTTACTGATAGTTGTAATTTTATTCTCAGGTTTAAGGAAGATAACAAAGTCGGTCGGAGTGTGTCTGACACCATTAAAGCCTATTTCGAGGAGCCTCACCACAATTGGTATGCGGTTCCGGATGACGTTATCGAGACGTGGTTCAAATGTTTCGCGGTAATTTATTCGCTTCTATTTTTTTTAGAATTAATTATTTTTATTTAATGATATCGTTTCTATTTTTTTTTGGTCGGTTTTTTATAGCAAAAATGGCACTAGGACATTGGGATCAACGAGATGGTGAAGACGCAGTTTAAGAAGAAGGAAAAATTACGGCTCAACAATACCGTCTCCGATTGGAAGATGAACTGGGAGGTTAATGGCGATGAGGCGAAGCCCCCATACATGTCTTCCAAAGTTTGGATCGGCCTGAAGACCTACTGGATGAATCCGCATTCGCAGGAAGTGGCCGCTAAGTGTTCGACTTCTCGGAACACTGTCGGTCCAGACGGTCTTCCGGCGGTTATGCCGCATACTTCGGATCAAACGTCTTTTGCGGGAAGGCGCCTTCAAATGGTAATTGTTTTCCGTTAATTTCTATTTTTGTGATTTTAATTATTATAAATTAAAATTAACCATTAACCGTTTATTTTTTTTGGAATGTCGTTTGGTTAGGCAAATGGAGGCGAACTTCCTCCAATGACCAGAGTTTTTGAGGAAACTCACAAAAAGAAAGACGGCTCTTTTGTGGATCCTCGAGCGGAGAAGGTTTACAATGACGTCCAGGCAATGATCGACGAGCGTCAAACTCAATTCTCTCAGCAGCTATCACCTGGCGGTAGCTCGGTCCAATCCACTACGGCTTTGACCACATCCCAGATGGACGAGATATACGAAGATGTAATAATAATCAAATTATATTTTTACTGAATTATTTTGTATTTAATTTATTAAATTTAATGTTTCTTTTTTGAAGGTCAGAGAAAGTGTCGTCGCCTCGTCTTCCTCACGTCTTCCGTTCGACGATCCGGTTGAGTTGCGAACGAGTTGAACACCGCCCACTCCGAGATCAACACTTTGCGAGCGAAGCAGGTGATATACGATGAGAAGATCCAAGTCTACGATAAGACGATCAACTCGTACAACTCGCTCTTCGATATTTTTGCCGCGAGTAACCCCACTTTGGCGGCCGCACTGAGGAACCACCAGCAGCAGCAAGCATCGACATCGGTCCAGATTGATCCGCTCGCGTAACACCGAGCGGCATTGGAACGGAGATCGGACGAAGAGCTTTTTAGTGATTTAGGTATTGACCTAAATGATACTTAGTATTTAGAATTTTAATTTGTATTTTGAATTTTATTTATAAAATTTTAATTTATAATTTTTTAATTATTAATATATAATTTTAATTATTAATAAATTAAATACTATATATTAATACATATATATTTTTTAATTATTAACTTATACATCGATTTTACATCGATCTATAGTTTACTACGAATTTATATCGATTTAATTTTACATCGGTTTACCAACGAATGTAAATCCTTATATTATGACGATTTTACGACGGATTACCGATTCAAAAAATCGAGACATCGATGTAATGTTGCGACGTCTTTACAACGAAATACCAACGCGGTAACTTTCGTCGTAATGTCGTTGTAAATTTACATCAATTTTACGATGGATTATTTACGACGATTTTACGACGAGTTTTATTCGTCCTAGTTTTTACGACGGATTTACGACGATTCTCGAGTAACGGCGATCATTTTACGACGATTTAGCAATCGTCGCTAATCCGTCACAAAGCATGTTTTACATCGATTATGTCCGTTGTAAACGACATGTTTTCTTGTAGTGCCTTATTTGTTCATTATGGTAATGGAAGCTCTATCACGGATGTTGGATGATGCGGAATAAGTTTCAGTTACATCCTCAGTGTAATTCACCAAGGATCACGCACCTCCTATTTGCAGATGACCTTCTGGTCTTCTCCGATGGATCCAGATCTTCTCTCACTAGTATAATGGATGTGCTACAACAATTTAATTGCCTTTCTAGTCTTGAGATGAATGCAACAAAGTCAGAGTTATTTTTCAGTGGTTATTCGGATAGTGAAGCAGATGCTGCGTGTGGTGAGTTGGGAATCAAGTTAGGCTGTTTCCCAACGAAATATCTTGGCCTTCCTTTGAGCTCCCAGCGGCTGACTTTTTCTGTGATGCAACCATTCCTAGAGTGTATTACAATAAACTGCATTCTTGGACCTCCAATTTCCTTTCTTTCGCAGGGAAAATCAAGCTGATATCATCAATCATCTATGGTAATTTTTGGAGTCAAGTTTACATGCTTCCTAAAGAGTTCTACAATAAGGTAGATTCTCTTTGCTCTGGATTTTTATGGAAGAATAGCACTCAGTCTGCAGCTGGTGCTTGAGTTGCGTGGACTGAAGTTTGCAAACCCAAATGTGAAGGAGGCCTAGGAATAAGACCGTTGGATCAGTTTGAAATGATTTTTAGATTGAAGCAAGTCTGGAATCTCTTCACTAAACCGGGATCTCTCTAGGTTGCTTGGGTGAATGGAAATGTGTTTAACAAGAAAAGCTTTTGGTTAACACAAGACTCAAATCGTTTCTCAAAGGCAATAAGGAGTATGCTTCAGTTAAAGCCTGTCCTAAACCGTTTCATGAAGTGTGAGGTAAATGATGGTCTTATGGCAACCTTCTGGTTTGATAGTTGGACGGAATTTGGGCCTTTATTGGAGTATGTGGGTGAATCTGGTTATAGTTTGTTGAGAATCAGAAGTGACGCAAGGGTCCACGAAGCTGTAAGAGATGAAAGCTGGAATTTTCCTAGTGCCAGATCGAATACGATCCAAGAGCTGCAGATTTACCTAACCAACATCGCTCCTCCTCACCCATCAAGGGGAAGTGATGTGTTTATGTGGCGTACTCCTTCAGGTACGTTCTCAAGAAAATTCTCCTCTAAAGGTACATGGGACCAGCTTCGACAGGTTACTCCAACGGTACGTTGGGTAAACAGTGTTTGGTTTAGGGAATCAATCCCACGTGCTTCTTTCATTCTATGGTTGGCTATTCTTAAGCGTCTCCTATCACGGTTACTTCGATGGGGAATGAATGTGCCTCATTGTTGTTCTCTATGCTCGGTTGGAACAGAATCTCATGAGCACCTGTTCTTTGAATGTGATTACTCTTCAGGCATATGGAAGACTTTCGCGAGTAAGGTTGCTGCAAATCCGCCTTGCCTCCTACAGAATATTCTGGATCTCCTAAGCCAAGCGCAGGCTATGCCATCAAAAAGTCACTATACCATCATGAAGTTACTCCTCCAAACCATTTCCTATGCAGTTTGGAAAGAAAAAAATGCAAGAATTTTCACGTCTACAATTACACCTCCGGCGACAATCAAGGCTATGGTGGACCGTACAATGCGAAGCAGGCTCCTATCCTTCCCGATTCGGGATGGCAATTCTCACTCTCTACTTGAATTTTATTTCGGTTGTATATCTCATCCGCTTTAAGCTTTTTTGTTTCTTGTAAAAGTTCCAGGAAAGGGTTAAAAGGGTGTTTGTAAGGGTAAGTCATTAGCTATTAGTAGTATGTAACCAGTTCTTTTTTGGTTTAAAATCTTAACATTAAAAAAAAAAAAAAAAGTCTCTCTAATATCTCTAACACGCATTTTAGTCGTTTACTTAAGCATTGTTGACATCAAAAAAGTATTTTACTTAAGCATATACTTATTCAAAATTTTGAACATGAAATGTACGTTTTAAAAATAAAAATAAAAAATTGGATCGATGTGCTTCATTAGGTGCAACGATGATGAGTATTCCGACAGCCGAAAGCTCAGATTTTTCTGCCTTGCAAAACAACTAAAGATTGTGAATACCTTCATTGCTCGAGCGGCACAGCTCTATGTGTGAAGAAACAATGCCAATGTAGCGTTTCATTGACTCGCCAAGCGAAAATCGACAACGTAAAAACGCTGAGTTATGCTCAGACGTGCAAGTTGACGAGTGATTGTGATCCTCGTATGAAAGCTTCATGTGTCTCGGGCTCTTATATGTGTTTTAATGGCTTTTGTACTTGTACTCATTAATGCCTAGTCTCATATACATATGCTTATTTTTCTTCAAAAAAAATAAAAATAAACATATGCATATGCATATTTCTTGTTTTTACTATCTTAGGAAGATCTTTTTTTTTGACGTCAATTAGGACGATCTTAATGATAATAATAACATGTATTCAGAAAGAGTTTTAATTGAGTTTGTGTTTATGTTTAAAAACATATATTGAATAATTTTGTGACATTCCTTGGTGATTAGTTTTGTGTTTAATATTTTTTTGTAAACAAGATTAAATAGTTTATGGAGTCCATTGTGACATTCCTTGGTGATTTCACTATACGTGTTATTTATAGTTATGCACGCACCCTCCATATTAAAAAAAATGTTTTTTTTTTAAACGTCCCACCACAAACGCTTACAAGAATAAGTTTTTGATTTAGAGCGGTTCCAACCATTACAAAACGACATAAATCAATAGAAAACGATATTATCAAACGCCGACTATAACTGCCTGAGAACAAATCAACACTTAAATCATCTTCTTAACCTTCTCATCATGTGATTTGATTAGAATTGAACTTGTCGCAATGGTCAGTAATAATTATTGAATATAAGAATATTGTATTGTATTGTTTCATATGATAAGAATTACAGAGCTATATATAATAGAACTACAAAATCATACAATAAAAAGAATCATAAAGAAAAATTATACCAGCCAAACTCATTCGAATTTTTTTAACCAACATAATGTAATAGAAAAGAAAACCTCTAACGTTTATTTTAGATCCATATAGCTTCCACGATATTTTTAATCTTTACATTTAGTGCACTCACATGTATGCACATAAAGTACACTCACATGTGTGCCTGATTGAACATTTTCTGAATTGGCACGACGCAAAACATTTTTTGTCGCAATCAGAATCTTTCTCGCACCTTCCAAACTGGTTAATATCAGCTTTGAAAGCAGTCTTTTTTTGGATCACTCTCATATTTTTTCTCTTGCATCTTTATCTCTCTTGAATCTGATATAGAGACATCTGTATTGTCAAAACATAAGATATTGTAATTAATTAGGCTCATTTGCAGTTAGAAGAGACATTATTACATATTCCCTCTGATCCATATTAGTTGATGTTTAAGGATTCTACACACAAAATCAAAAATTTATGATTTTTTCTAAATTAAAACATCATTTATTGTTTAATTAAAACACAATTCAACCAATGATAAAAAAGACTGCAGAATATAAATGGTCAAAAATAAATATAAAGACTTTAATTTTGCATTGAAAATGTAAAACATCAATTAAAATGAAACAATTTTTTTTTGTTTAAACATCAACTAATATGGATCAGATAGACTATATATTATACTTACGAAGTGCAATAACAACAGCTACGACCAAAAAAATAACCCTGCGAGAAATTTTTGCCATGTTTTTCAAGGTATAGGAAAGTACCAATTCGGATGAAAATAAATATTTAGACCAAGTCTAATTTTTTTTCCTAGGGATTGTTATTTGTAGTATTTATAGGGATCTCCTTAACAAAACAAAAGTTTGATTTCATGTATTATAATTAATGCAATTTTGTTTACTAGTTAAATTAATTAATTAATGCATTTCGTTTTACAAAACTAATTACTTACAAGCATTTAGAGTAATGTGATCTCATTTGTAGAAATATGAAGGGACCAAAAAATGAGCTTCAACATATGGTGTTAATACAACCATTGGAAAGGGGAAAGTGGTGTTAATACAACCAATGAAATCAAACGTGACATTAAACTCATTAAATAAATAAAAACAAAATTTTCTTCCAAATTATATCAAAACAAAAATTTCTTCCAAATTTTGTCACCAATGATATTAAAACATATGTTATTCAAAATCTGTTTTAGTAAAAAGATAATCAAATGATTTACAAAAATTAATTTCATTCAAATTAAATAGCTTATAGGTCTAAATGTTTTTTTATAAATAGATTAGAATCAATTCCTGTTTGATTTGTTTCATTTATATGGTTGGGTGTGAAATAAGTTCAACAACATTCGTTACTAAAACGGTTACATGTGAACATCTAAAGGGATAAAACACAGCTGCACAGCTACCTCCTAATATTTCGGAAACACCCAACGCGTATTAGAATCTTCCGTAAACTTTTGAAAGCTCTCACAATACTAGTCGTAAGAAAATTATAGTCTCAGATCTTTTAGGAGGTCCAGTTTGACTAGGAAATTACCACATCAATCCTATTCTTTATGATATTAGGGTTTAAAGGTGGCGTACTGGAAAAGAGAAATGACAAGCAAATTGGCAAAAAAAACCTAAAATCATACAACATTTGACTTGTCGATCGCTACTGAAATATACTGACAAATAAGTTATGGCATTTGTTTTCATAGCGACGTCATAACAATTTAAAGCGATCTCATAACGATCAAGCCTTCTCAAAGTCAGTATCTTCAACTACCAACACCCAATCTCTTAAAGTTAGAAGCTTATAATTTTTGAGTTACAATATTTTGAACTACAATACTCCCTCCGTTCCATTAAGATTGAAGTTTTAGAAAAAAAATTGTTTCACAAAGATAGATTTTTTAGGTTTTTTATGTATTTTTTTATTAGTTAATAATGATAAATTGTAAATTTTAAGAAAAGTAATTAGAGTTATTAAAATGTTATTGGTTTAAAATTATTGAAATTTGTTAATCACAACAAATGATGCATTTAATAATCACAAATTAATTTGTTTTCTTAATATGTGTATTTTTTCTAAAACATTTATCTTAATGGAACGGAGGGAGTATTGTAGTTCAAAATATTGTAACTCAAAAATTACAAATGAATAGAGTATATATTTCCTTCACCATATGCGGTTAAAATTCGCTCAGAGATATAGTTTTCTTCATCTTTGAAGATTTCATCAATGTAAGGTGCTTTTCTGGTTAAAACTATTTTAAAAAATAAATAAACTATTTTAAAAAAATAAATAAATACATATTTGCAAAAACATGCACTTTATTTAAGTTTCATTAGTTTTTTAGCATTTTAGGTTTTTTAATGTTTCTTTTTTGTCTTTTAGCGGGCAAATGACAAAAATACCTCATATGTTTTACCGTGTACCGTCCACAAGCGTACACACCGTACTGTATATGAGCTAAATTATCATGTACAATACATAAAGTGCTACTTTCTAATAGCTTAAAAAACTTTGAGAAAATGTTAAAAACTAATGAAACTTAAATAAAATGCCAAATTTTGCAAAACATCCATAAATAAATATAACATATTAGATATTTGCGTCCATAGTCACTTATTTGAACTTTCCTTACAATTCTACTTTCTGTTTTTTTTTTTTTTTTGTCTTCTTCTGTGCAAAATGACGATTTTGCCCTTGTTTCTTATTGATATGTATACTGTACATTGTTGAGGCGCGCAATATTGTACATGGGTAACACTGGAAAGTCAATGCGTGTACAGTACAAAAAGTGTTAGTTTTGCACAACTTTTTAAAAAGTGTTTGAATACTAAATAAAATCTTAAAAAGTGACTAAACATGCAAGAATTTTTATCTCTTTTAGTGTGAATTAACAATGTAGAGTCAACAATAATAAATGAATCCATTGGATGGACTATGTATATATTTAGTTTAGTGCATATATTAAGATGATAGTAAAATTCATTTTATGTCTCTAAATGAATACACATGTTAAATATAGTCAGATAAATGTAAGTGAACAACTAACTAATTTATATATATTTTTTTTTTTCTTTTTTTTTTAATATGGGGAAATCCGGGACTTGCTACACACCCGACTAATCCCCATAAGCCAGAAGAAGCCATGTTAAATTTACTGTGGCCAAGGTGACGCGAATCCAGGTGGGGGAAGTCCACGTAGACATTCCTTACCACTAGGTCAAGGCAACTTGGTAAGGAGGAGGGAAGGTTGGTAAGGAGGAGGGAAGGAACAGTGGTAATACAATATCCACTCCTGAGCCCTGGCAACTATTTCACAAACACATGAAAACCAACTTTCTGGGACAGTGGTAGTACACTATCCAGATGATTTACCTGCTGTCGGGATTATTGGGTTTCCAAACAGCCCAGAATTAGTCGGTGTAGGAGAGATGATGCGATGGTCTGTAAAGGCTAAAATACCCATAAGCGGTGCCGCCGGCGGTCCCCTAATTTCAGCCGGATCACCTGAGTTATTAAAAAAAAAAAANAAAAAAAAAAAAAAAAAAAAAAAAAAAAAAAACTAATTTTTATATGTTATAAACATGTCAAGGAAAAAACATCGCATTTTTCATCCTTTAAACTAGATACATAGTTTTGGCTTTATGCTACCTATAAAATATATAATATGGAATCATTACTGTTATTATAACAGAGAGACGTGAATTTGGGGAATGCGAATCAGATTAAGTTCACTTTTAAACGCAAAGATAAATAAAAAAATATGCTATATCCAATTTTCTTTTTGTGGCGGAGATGGATTCATACCGGCCTAAGGAAATTTATAACCACATAATTACAAAGGAACAGCCACGTATTTGATTGATTAAACAAGAGATTTGTCTAGAATTAGATCACATGTTTGAAGAACATAATAAAGTGTTTTCTTTCGCTGGAAAAGAACTTTATAAAGTTATTTCTTTATATAGATGGATCGAGATTTTATATATATCAAAATATGTAGGTTTTTTTTTTTTTAACATCTATCTTTATTAATATCAAAATATGTAGGTTTATGTGCACACATAATAATATGACTGAATATGTTTGATGCTCATCTAAAAATGGGGAGGCATAATTGACCTAAGGCATAATATTAGATGGTTTCTTTTCAGATCTACCGAGTGGAAAGTGATTAGCCTAGTGATATAAATGGATATATTCTAGATATAGGTAAAAAAGAAAGAAAAAAAATGCTCATTAAAGTTTGATGAAGTCGAATACAAAATTACATACTGTACAGGTGATTTATTTTCCAAAAAAAATAAAAAATTCGACTGGATGAGTTGAATCTGAAAAAAAAAACATTTCAAAACTATAATTTTGTTTTGTATTTTGAGTGAAAAATTATAAAATTCCAAACTTTATTCCATTAAATAAAGTGTGAAGTAAACAAAACTGGTATACATTTTTCTAAGAAAATAATATTAATTAGATCAAGTTGGATGTTTCAGTTTTATGTTTTTATAGGTGTATAAAAACCTAAAACGACTTTTATAATAAACTTGATTAGCATCAACTAGAGCCTCAAATCCAAAAAATGGAGGTTCCTACACTTTGAAGTTGACATTTGCTGACGCCATTTGGCAGGGTTCAAAAGTGCCAATGATATATTTCTTTGATTAATATATAGCATTTAACCTTATCTTTATTTTGTCATGCTTTCATGTGGCTCTCCTTAATCGTAAAAATAATTATATTTTAATGATAATCCTTTCCTAATTTATTGATTTAATTATTAATGATAAAAAAAAAAATGTCGTAAAACTGTGGTTTAACACAATGGTTCGGTGGAAACCCCTTTAGTGATTGATAAATGATTCAGTAATGATTTTATACCAGAAAATCTAGAGTTCGATTCTTAGATGATACGATTTCTGATAAATTAGTGGAGGCAAGTTTATCAAAAAAAATTTCAGTGTGGTGTAAATGGAGAACCGTTCATCGTGGTCGTGGATTTTTACAAACGGATAACGCTATCTGTTGTATTATTATCTTTGTAATTGTTCTTGGTTGGAAATGTAATATGCATCTTGTATGCCCTATTACATTATTTATTATTAAATGTTAGAATATACTATTATACTATAAAAATGATTTTACATAGTACTGTACATATATATTATCTATCTAGAACAAACATAAAAAAAAAAGAGTTTCCATTTATTCGAATATTATTGAGTTGTGCAGTCGAATTGTTTTCGCTGATACGACTTAACAAATATTTGGAAGTTAAACAGTTATCAAATTTTTGCAGAGATTAACTAGATACTATTAATTTTAGTTTCTCTACAACTCGCAGTCTCACATTCACAAACTACATTATTTTAACCAAACTATAGTAAAATCTCTATAAATTAATAATGTTGATACTTGATATTTTATTAATTTATTGATGTATTATTTGGTTGATAAACTCATTTTAGGACTGAAAAAAATTGTTGGTTTATTGAGGTATTAATTTATTAATTATCGATTATTAATTTATAGAGGTTTTACTGTATTTTTTTTTTAAATGTAAAATTTATTCACCCAAATAAACGTTCTTACAATGATTATTTCTTTTGTTAGAGTTTTTTTTTCTGAACCTTTTGTTAGAGCTTTTGAGAAATGATTTAGAATTTAAACAATATTTAGATAGTTAGAGAAGCTTCAGCAAGTAGCAAACCACATCCTAACTCCCGAAAGTGCGAAGTGATGATATATAGTATTTGTTAAGTCAAATTAATTTTACCAAACTATTAAATTAATGTGTTGGTTTATATGAATAGCGGAAGTACGATGCCTTTAATTTTATTTTATGAATACGGACGGATAGAGACGTATCGGTACATCCCTTATGGCTACAAAATAAGAGAAAGCAACTCGAGATACTAGGATTAGGAAACACTCTTCTTATCCGCACCTTTCATTATTAATTAATTATACTTTAATCGTGCAATAATATGATCTAATCAATGTATGTGCTAACCAAAATTCAGAAAAATATTCCCATATTTTAAACTTTATTCGGTCGGGTCGATACGCGTCCACAATAAATACAGTAGGGATTAGAAAATGGCTGCTTACGTAATCTAATAAGATAGGTTTAGCGAGTAACTAATTAATTAGTGCCGGAAGAGAAAGTTCGAGTGGATCACTACCTTAATTTGATTGCTTGATACTATAGTAGCAAACCTACTTTTAAAAGAAAATGGTTTTGAAATCGATCAAGAGACTGAAACCAATAGCTAGCATACAAGAATTTGGTTAAAATAAATGTTTATCAAGCGATGGATAGAGGCTCCGACATTTAATTAGTATTGTCATCATATCATTATCCCAATTTTTTTTCATTTTTATTTACCAATTAATAATAAATAGAGATAGAATTACAAACCTTGAATAGCAAATTACTAATAGAGATCATGAAAAAAGCAAAAGATTAAAAAAAAAAGATAAATAAATATGGGGAGGTTAAAGTGGGGAGAGTGGAGACATTGGGTCATAATGCATCAAAATATCAAAAGTTTCCATACACACTTCTTCTTTAAGCTCTGTTGAAGCTTATAATTGGTGATCAGGATCACACTTTAATTTGTAGTGCAGTTAGAATTTCTTTTCTTCTTGATATAGGAACTATCTAATGAAGCTATAGCATGCTCCACGAGGACCCCTTTAATGTGATTTTATAGCACATAAAAGTTACACTATAATCTTCGGAAATCAACAACAATTTTCATTTATCGATTCTTTTCATCGGTAAAGTTATAATTAAGAATATATTCTCATACAGATTTGACTGTGGTTTTACATCATATCAATAGTTGTATTTGTAAGTTATAAATTCGAAACACAATTACTATAGAGATTAATAATTTTGGAGTTATAATTTTGTGAAACACAAAATTATGAAGACTTATGATCTTCATATTATGTTACAAAAAAAAAACTAGAATAATCATTCTAATGATAACTAAAATTTATAGAAATAAACACATGTTGGAATATAATAAAAGACCACTAGAAAACAAAAAAAAAACAGCATATTTTACTATTCACCTCAAATTATTATAAGTTTAGGCACGGTATATTGTTAGAGGTGAGTTTAGCACTCTCCGATTTAACCCGGTTCGAACCGAGACCGGTTCAATCGATTTTGGTTTACGACGGTTCGGACCTAGGGAAGAAAAGACCATGAACACTGAACCGAACTTCAGGCCCGAAACGAGCCATCTCATCGCGGCGCCGACATCCAAAGTCTAAAGAAGGCCCAACTCGTCGCGGTAGAAACTGACCTCCGAGATTCACGGAACATTTTCTTATCGCGGAGATACTTTAGGAAACTTTTCTTTTCCTAAAGGAACTAGGAAAATGAAGTTTTAACGTTCAAAACCGACTTCAAATCTTATAAATAGGGAGGCCCTTGCCTCGTTCTCATTCATTCAGAATAATCCAAGAGACAGAAGAAATAGAGAGCTCACAACTACTGATCTTTATTTCTCTTGTTTCCCAAAGTCTTTTTTACTGATCTCAACATTTTGTACTTTGCCGAGCTCAAATCAATAAAACGAGATTCCGACTATAAGTTTATTGTTTTACCCCTTGTGTGATTTTCAGAATCAATATATATATATATATATATATATATATATCTTCTTTTATTTATTTGATAAATGGGGTATCTCAGGTTACTAGCTAATCACTTGATGCTCATAGAAATATGGGTTTTCTTGCCACTGAAAACGTCTACAAGTAGCCAATAATTAATGATCAAAATCAGAATGGAAAGGCTCGAACTCTACCAAAGAAAGACATTCAGACTGCACCCTTCAACCATTAAACCACCACCACTTAGTTGCTCGTAACTATATGTCGTGATCACTTTTCAAAATAAAAAACAACAAATTATATGTCGTGATGCTATATAATTGTTGAAGTCATAAACAAGAAAGAAAGTAAACACATCAAAAGTTTTTAATGACCGGAATCTAGTCACTTAGAGCATTTCCAACTCATCTCTATTTTTGACTCTAAAAAATATGCTCTAACCCACCTCTATTTCTTACTCCAAAATAGAAGAATGCTATTTTTTTTGCTCTATATTTAGAGGAATTCTATTTCTTATTTTATAATAGAGTTGAACTTTTTTATTTATAGAATGATCCTTTAAGTTTTAAATCTTTTTATTTATGACTGAAACAAACAATAATTTTTATAAATAAAATTAGTTGTGTACGTTTGATCATGTTAATAAAATAACATTAATTGGATATGACCCATGTTCATATGACTAGTCTTCACGATAATAATTAACAAAAAAATTAACAAACATAATTTAACATATGTTAGACATCAAAGAAATTACCGAATTAGGTTCAAAAATAAAAAAAAAAAAATACCGAATTTTGATAGAAAATTATACTCTTATTCATTTTGACACAACAAAGACTAATGACTTAATATTCCGGTAAATTGCTTTCCGATCCACCAAGATCGTTAAAGTAATGTCATAATTTATGGAAGTTTTGTAAATAATAAAATAAGTGGGGTTGAATTGTAAATGTTTATAAATCAAATGTATAAGTAATAAAATAAAATAGAATATACTTCGAATATTCAATTTTTAAGTCAAAAATAGAGTAATAAGAGAAACCCATATGGTCTTAACTAAGGTTTTTAAATTAATTTCCCTTAAAGTCTTCTAAAGTCAATGCAAGTGCGCTAATTGTTTAGCAGCTTCCAACATAAAAATAAATCGGCTGAAATAACATTTCCACTCATCATATATTCATATCTTTAAGAAATAATTTTTTCAAGTTTTCCGATAATTATATCTTTCAGTGGATAGAAACTTCTATGTACTTCTACTGTTTATTAGTTGTGCTGAGTTGTGGAGCTTGGTTTTTTCCGAATGTAAGAGGAAAGTGAAAGCCACATAAAATGTATAGGAAAAAATATGCGAAAAATAAAGAAAGCGCAAGAAGAAAAAATATATTTGTTTTTAAAAAAACATGTTATTCTTTTTACCACTTAATAAAAGAGTGATACATGTACTAATTACTACGTAATCAAGAGATGGCATTGACCATCCTGATTCGACAATTTGTACTTTTTTTTCTTCATTTAGATGATTATATATATTACCTTTTCTGTTTTTGACGGCATTATATATATATATATATATATATATTACCTGTGGAGTGATTAACGAGAATAGAAATAAAGCATGTAAAGAAATGGTTAAGTTGTGTCTTGGTGAATCGGTACTTGGGGCATTGGCCAGGAGTGGTCACTAGAGAATGTTTGGACCCACTCATTAAAAATTTCAAGACTCAATTATCAAACTATATCGTGTTTCTGTCTAAATATTTTCAATTTTCATTGGACAATAAATCAACATAAGAAGATATACAAAAAAAAAAAGAGGTTAAATCTATGATTCATAAGATGTTAAATATATGATTCGTTGGAGGACATTTTTGTTTTTTAAGTTCTGGTTAGCCACTAAACTCTGATTCATAAGCTTCGTAGTAGATACGTATATTTTCTGTATATATCTATGACTATGATCGTATGTATTTTTTATTCTTTTGATAAAGTGAATGTATGTATTTGAAAGTGAAGAAGGAAGAAAATATCCAATTTTTCAAACAAAAGCATCTAAATAATATTTTTTTCCTTAGATTCGCTTATTAGATTTGACATATGTTGTATTACACACATTCGATAAGAATCTAAAAAAAAAAAAAAAAAAAAAATCTAAGTGTTATTGATGGTTAGATACATCTTTTCTAAAATTCTTGTAACAAGCCAACGCTTCTTTCTATAGATCTCAACATTTTTTTATTATCGTAATCTATATATATATTTCTTTCATCCGACGGTCAATTTGATATCTCAAAAAAAAATTGAAAGATTCGTCGAATTGTCATAAGTATCACCTCTATTTTTATTTTTATTTTAAATTGGTGTTTAGTTTTTGTTGTAGCTGAAAATACAACGGTCAAAATTTGTAAATAATAAAAATAGAGAGATCTTTGGTTTATCTTTAAGAAGACTATCGAGCAATAAACAAAGAGTTTGTTACTCGATGAAAACATACAAGATTCGAGAACGTTTTGGACAAGAGTTTTGGGAAGTAAACTGGATTAGTATTTTGATTTTCAAGAACAAAGAAAAGACAAGTATTTCTTCAGTTTAGAACTAAACTATAGTTGAGAGTGGTGTAGAGAATTGGAATCTGGTCTCTGGCTCCTTGCCATTGTCTTTGTTTTATACTCCGAGATCGTGTTTAACGTCTCCGATTACTCCGTCTGATTCGCCATGAATGTTCTTTAAGTTAGAGGCTCTAGCCGTTATGTTTATGCGACTTAACTCATCGGTTTGAACGAGTATTTGGTCTCAGCGGAGTTGACTAACGATTCTGCATTTAATTCTCTTTGACCGTAGATGTTCACTTCGATGGACCTTACAGTTCGGCATGTCACCTCGTTATTTATTTGATCTCGCTTGACTTCTTCGATTTCACTGAATTTTTTTTATCATAGGTTTACTGTACCCAATTTCCAGGACTTAAATTTGGACTTAAATTTTAACTCACAGTCTTTCTTACGTGTGCTGAACGAGGGAGTAGTATTTATTTAGTTTAGCTCATTATCGCTTACAAAAAGGAAAACGAACGAGTGACGAAATTAGTATGTATATAGTTTAGGAAAACAATGGCATGTAATGGCATAATTAATGGATCTTTTGTACTTGGTGCTCAAACTTATCCTATCTATTAATTAAAAGTTTAACTCGTTTTCTGTTACAGAAAAGTTTAACTTTATAAAGGCCTATATGTTAATTGTTTTTTTTTTTTGGTCGAAAATATGTTAATTGTTAATTACTTAATTCTAATAGTGGGGAATCACCTTACGTGTTACCAAACGGGATTTATCATTTTCTCTAAATGTGGATAATTGATAAGTGGATAAATTCTATTCTTTTCGATTAGGAGATATACGGTATATTTATTGAGAGAGTTGCTTTAATAATCTAAACTAGATTCTAATACGTGCGTTCGCACGGATATTTTTTTTTAATGAAATTTTGTAATATAATTTGAGATTATTCTTGTGTTTATATATAATTTATTTTTGTAGATTTAATTTTTGTAATATGAGACACATATTTATTTTTTGTTTAGATATAATTTGTTTTTGGCCAAATTATATAGCTACCCAAATTAGTGATTTTAGCTATTCAAATTTTCTGACCAGTTTTGTTATATATATTTTCAATTCTATATTTTATTTAAAATATATTTTTAATACCTAAATTATCCATTCGTACTCTTACCCATTGTTTTTTTTATTAATTTACGAATAAAACATAATCATAAATGATTTATATAATCAGCATAAATATCATATCATTTATACCTACAAATCATCATAAATATTTTATATTTAAAATATGACCTTTATTTTCTTTATGTGAATTATCTTTTTTTATTTCAAATAAAAATTGGTAATCTTAATAAAGTTTTCTAATAGTATAGATATTATTTAAATTACAATATCTAAATTAAATCTAAATTAATATCCAATTATATATTATTTTTATAAAGATACAATAACAACTGATTTTTGTGATTTTTGGTAAATAATCTAACTTATATTTAAGGAAGTCTAAAGTAATCTAGATTAATATTTAAAATTTTGGAATTAAATTAAAATGAACATTTTTATTAATATTACACCAAATTAATCTGTTGGGCAACATGTATAGTTTTCACATAAATTATAACTTTAAATATACTGTTTAATAGTATAGATAATAGAAATTTTAATATATTTTTTTAATATGTGTGAAATAATCTTAAACGACGTATATTCTAAAACGGATGAAGTATATTTATACAAAAAATGAATCGAGAAGATAGCTCTTCTTGTGACACTTAGTAGTGAAAACTTTCTTGTCATCATTGTAATCTATATTTAATAGTGGCAAAAAATATCAAACGGATATTGTAATATCATTAAAAAAACATATATGCTGGTTACGTGTGTGATTTG
>PKMM01030643.1:0-37760 GCA_002933915.1 Eutrema heterophyllum | reverse complement strand
CTTCTCTTCTTCTTCACCACTTCGTCTCGTTCTTCTCTTTTTTTTTTTCCAGATCTGGCCGGAGGAGCTCGCGAGGATGTGGGCTTCGGTCTTCGCCGGCTTTGTCAGTCGCTCGCGGTGTAGGAGTCTCTTCGGGCTCGCTCGCGCGAACCTAGCCGGAGGAGCAGATCCGTTTTTCTGCGTGGTGGTGGCGGTGGATTCAGAGGTGGAAGAGATGGAGGCGGCGGAAGAGGAGGTTTTGGAGGAGGACGTCGGTGCTAGCGGTCGGAAGAGGTTTCCCGGGGGGTGGGTTTCCTCGGCGCCGGCGAGGGAGAAGAAGACCGAAGTCTCTCCGGCGAGGGAAAAAGAAATCTTCGATCTTCTTTTTTTTGTAATTAATTATTTAATAAATAAAAATTTATTTTTTTGCAATTTTTTTTTTTTTTTTTAAATTATTTTTGACCAGTAGTTACCAAATAGACGCTTAATTAGTCATAGAATAGTCGGTAATTTTTGCGACTATTTTACGACTATTGAACGTTTACACATTGTAGTCGTAAATTAGTCGCCATTTGGCGACTATTTTTACGACTACGCACTTTAGCGACTAAAGATTAGCGACTACATGGTTTAGTCTCTAATTAGTCGCAATTTGCGTTTTAGCGACTAAAAAGCGACTACTGTTGTAGTCGCCAAAATGCTGTTTTCTTGTAGTGCGTGTACCAATGTAGCAAGTGACTACATGGTCACTAAACTCTGCCTCGAACGAACTAAACACCCTCACCCATATAAGCTAAGATGGTTAAATGACAAGGCTGAATTGCGCGTAACGGACCAAGTGCTTGTACCATTCAATGTGGGCAAGTACTCGGATGAGGTTGTGTGTGATGTTGTTCCTATGCAAGCTGGCCATCTTCTTCTTGGTAGACCCTGGCAGTTTGACAAGGACGCCATTCACCATGGCCGTAGTAACATGTATTCATTTGTCCATGATAAAAAGAAGTATAATTTGACGCCTCTTACACCTACTCAAGTGCACGACCTACAAGTTAAGATGCTAAAAGAAAAAGAAATTTCGACCATGAACAACTTGTTAATTAAGCCTAGTTATATTTCTAAGGCAATCACTTGCAAAGAACCGGTATTACTAATGATCTTCAAGGAAGCTTTGAGTGCAGGTTCTAGTGCGTTGGAGCAATAACTTCCTACTGAGATTACTCAACTCTTGGATCGATTTTCTGATGTTTTCCCCGATGAGATACCTCCTGGCTTACCTCCCATACGAGGGATAGAGCACCAGATCGATTTCGTGCCCGGAGCCCCATTGCCCGATCGAGCCGCGTACCGCGTTAACCCGGAAGAGGCCAAGGAGCTAGAAAAGCAAGTGAATGAACTTATGGACAAGGGCTATGTTCGTGAGAGCCTTAGTCCATGTGCCGTTCCAGTCCTTTTGGTGCCAAAGAAGGATGGAACGTGGAGGATGTGTGTGGATTGTCGCGCGATCAACAACATAAGGATCAAATACCGACATCCAATACCGAGGTTAGATGATATGCTTGATGAGCTCTCTGGTTCTAATTTGTTTTCTAAGATTGATCTCAGGAGTGGATACCATCAAGTTCGAATGAGAGAAGGTGACGAATGGAAGATGGCCTTCAAAACGAATCAAGGCCTCTACGAGTGGCTAGTTATGCCGTTCGGGCTAACTAACGCGCCAAGCACCTTCATGAGACTCATGAATGAGGTTCTAAGGCCCTACATTAGTAAGTTTGTAGTGGTATATTTTGATGATATACTCATTTATAGTCGAACCCTAGCTGAGCATGTAATTCATTTGGAACAAGTTCTTAAGACGCTTCAACAAGAAGGCCTTTACGCCAACTTGAAGAAGTGCACATTTTGCGCTGATGAACTTGTATTTTTAGGCTTTATTGTGAGTTCACAGGGACTTAAAGTGGACCAGGAGAAGGTCCAAGCCATCCAAGAATGGCCCACACCAACGACCATTAGCCAAGTTCGTAGCTTCCACGGATTGGCTAGCTTTTACCGTCGGTTCGTGAAGGACTTTAGCACTCTTGCTGCACCTCTCACTGCCATCATCAAGAAGGACGTGGCATTCAAGTGGGGAGAAGCCCAGGAAGAGGCCTTCAAAGGCCTAAAGGATCGTTTGACTCATGCTCCCGTTTTAACTTTACCCGATTTCTCTAAAACGTTTGAAATTGAGTGTGATGCCTCAGGTTTAGGGATCGGTGCTGTGCTTACTCAAGGAGGCAAACATGTTGCTTACTTCAGTGAGAAACTAAGTGGAGCCACGCTCAACTATCCTACCTATGACAAGGAGCTCTACGCCTTAGTCTGAGCCCTGGAAACGTGGCAGCACTACCTAATAGCGAAGGAGTGTGTCATACACACGGATCATGAGACGTTGAAGCATTTGAGAGGGCAAACGAACCTCTAGAGACGACATGCTAAGTGGCTGGAGTTCATAGAGACCTTCCCTTATGTAATCAAATACAAGAAGGGAAAGGACAACGTGGTGGCTGATGCCCTATCTCGGAGACACGCGCTTATCTCCACCATGGAAGCCCAGGTTCTAGGGTTTGAAATGATTATTCCTTTATATGAATCTGATCTTGATTTTGCAGAGATATACAAGAACCATGGAAAGGGAGCCCACGTTTCTTACTATGTCCATAACGGCTATCTTTCCAAAGACAAACGATTGTGCATTCCACAATGCTCGCTAAGGGAGCTTATCGTCCGAGAAGCGCATGGAGGAGGCCTAATGGGTCATTTTGGCGTGGAAAAGACTCTTGCCATGCTTAAGGAGCATTTCTTTTGGCCACACCTCAAGAAATCAGTAAAAACTTTATGTGCAAGATGTATCACTTGCAAAAAAGCCAAGTCTCGGGTTCACCCGCACGGTTTGTATCTTCCTTTACCGATTCCTACTTCACCATGGATTGATATTTCTATGGATTTTGTGCTAGGGTTGCCCAAGATCAGACACAAGGACTCCATCTTTGTCGTGGTGGATCGGTTCTCAAAGATGACGCACTTCATTCCATGCGGCAAGACGAACGATGCTACACAAACCGCGGACCTCTTTTTCAAAGAGATTGTCCGACTACATGGAGTGCCTAGGACGATCGTCTTGGATCGAGACACCAAGTTCCTGAGCCACTTTTGGAGAACCCTCTGGAAGAAACTAGGCACCAAGCTGCTCTTCTCCACGACCTGCCATCTGATATATCATAGTTCTTACCCCTTTTAAGCCATGATATAGGTCCGTTTTATAGAGTCTTTCTACTATTTTGTAGTGTTTGATAGTCTTTTACAGGTTTTAGCATCTTTGGAGCATAATTGGAGATATTAGAGCTTTTTGAAGCATTTTGGAGCAAAACAGAAGCTCGTGTAGCTGAGTACCCGATTTGGAGTCTCAGTATCGATCGACACTGCCTAGTATCGGTCGATACTCACTGCATCATGACGGGTCGCGACTTTTTATGAAGAGTTGAAGAATTGCAAAAGTGCCCAGAAGACTTTATTATTTACAATTTAGCCCAAAACGTGTTTTAGGAGTTTTAATTAGGTTTTTGAGCCACTTTGGCGAGAGACGTTCAATTACGCTTTATTCTATTCTGAGTTTTTGGTGAGAGAGATTTCTGAGGGAGACAAGTCTGAGACTCTGTTCGTCTGAGAGAAGATTTCGAACCCTCTTGTTACTCTACTTTTTATTATTTATATGAGTATTATTTCAGCCATGTTTATTGTCTCAATTATCATGTCTGAGTAGTTCTCTTGTTAGGTTCAGGGTTCTCATAAGGGTTTTCTCTGAATGTTAGGTTAATTGAATGATTAGGATTCACCATCTAAATTAGTTCTTCACCTTAGGTTGTTCTCAAAGCTAATTCTAGACTGATCACCTAGAACTTAGATCTTAGGATAATTGGTTAGGCACGAGAGTGCGATTAATTACCTGTAGAACCTAGAGTGAGCAAAATAACTATTCGCAAAGAGATTTGGCTTAGTTGTTTTGTGAACGAATCAAACTTGAACTAAAAGCTGGTTTAGACTTTAGGATTCGCAAAGAGATTTGGAATTCTAGGATTTAGACTTAGATAGTTTTCGCAACGAGAGTTGGTTGTTGGCTTTACCTTAGTGATTTGAGTTCAAAAACCGCGCTAAATTTGAATCATGTTAGTTAGTTTACCTACATTCATTGAATTCCTGAGAATAGCCATGAATCTATCCTTCTTCCATTTGACTTACAACCTATTTAAATTACGTATTGCTTTAATTTACATCTTTTTGGTTTAGCTTAACTCGAATCTAAATAATCTATTGCGTGAATTCTGGAGTTCTTGTGTTCGACCCCTAACTATACTACAACACTGCTTTAGTACTTTTTAGGGTATTAATTTGAGCATATCAAATTTGGCGCCGTTGCCGGGGACTCAATTTCGCCATTAGATTTTAGCTTAGAGTTTCGACTAAATCGTCGAGTATCGATCGACACCCTAGTGGTATCGGTCGATACCCGTCGCGTATATCAGTTACTTACGTTCTTGATTCTTTTGTGTTTCAGGTTGCATGCCTAATCGTGAAACAAGGAGAAACAAGAGCACTCAGCTAGTTAATCTTTCCAACGAGAAACTAGCACTTTTGGAACGCACAAAAAAGAAAGCAAAGAAGCCACAAAAGATGAGCAACAATCCAGTGGTTTTGATTCGGGATGATGAATGAGCTTTCAGAGACCAGGAGGGTCACTTGTGCAACGAGAGGGGGCAACGAATTGATAGAGATGGAAACATTATTGTACCCCCAGCTGTTGTGAATGTTGATAACACCGCGGTTGAGCGTGGTAGAACGATTGTTGAATACAACAGACCTAATCAGTTCTACGCAAATCGATCAGCGATTCGTCCTCTTGCCTTTCCGAGGAATGACTTCGAGCTGAAGCCTGCATACTACACTCATGTAGGGCAGCACACTTTTCATGGTCTCTCTAATGAACACCCCATGGACCATATCGAGAAGTTCGAGGATTTGGTTTCTAGCATCAAATGCAATGGAGTGTCCTACGACTACTTGTTTTGTAAGCTTTTCACATACTCTCTTGGTGGGGATGCTTCCTATTGGCTCAAGCAACTACCAGTTGGGTCATTGACTACGTGGGATGAGACTAAGACCGCTTTCTTGAATAACTTCTATGACGATGCGAGATCAGAAGAGTTCAGGAACAAGATTTCCCAGTTTTCTCAGGGAATGACTGAGGCTTTCAAGGCTGCTTGGGCGAGATTCAGATCGTATCAGAGGGATTGTCTGCATCATGGGTACACTATGGTTTAGTTGCTGAGTTTCTTTTTCAGGGGGATTGACTGGAGGTATCAGATGGCGCTGGACTCTGCCAGCAATGGGAATTTCTTTACCAAATATCCAGATGATGCTTACCAATTGATTGAGCGATGAAGGGTACAATCTTCACTACCACCAACCAAGAGCCCAAGCACCACCTCGTGCTTACGGTCTCGATTCCAGCGATTCTCTGGAAACCATGATGCACACGCTGCTGAGAAACCAGCAGGAATCCTCTTTCGAGCTCGACGCGAAATTGGAGCATATCAAAAAAGATCTTGGTGGAAAGTGCGAGAACTTGGTCCAATTGGGTTGAGCTCTCACCGACCTCTTCCAATTGCCTTGAGGTGAGCTTGTTTTGCCACTTTTACCTTTTAGCTCCTCCACCGTCTTCTTTAAGTGTTTCACCGTCGTCTTCAAACTTTTCACCGTTTCCACCAATTTCCTCGTGTTCTTCTCTTGCCACTTACACCAGCGTTGAAGAAGCCTCGTTTGGTAATGCGCATGTCGAGAGGCGGCATCCGGCATCTTTCCATCATAGGGATCAAAGGCGTACCTCTCGCTCCCATACTTAGGCTCGGGGGAGTGTGGCATATCTTCTTCATCATCAAGACAGTTGGTTTCCTCGGTATCCTCATTTGGTGCTTGCCTTGATTTCTTCTTTGGTAAGCGAATTACCTCAAGTGGAGGATCCGTGGCGGGGTTGTAGAAATTGTCATTGGTGGGAAAGAAGAGGATATCTTTTCTTCCTTGGATCGTGGTGAAAGGTTTGTTGGTTAACATGAGCTTCACGGTGTTTTTCTCGGTGAGCTTAAGATTGTAGGCATACTTGTTGCCCTGCTTTCCGTCAAAGAAATGGGTTCTTGAGAAGTATGCTTCATCTATAAGCTCCATTTCGCTAGGATTATCCACTAACTCAATTCCTTTGGCCTTAAGAATCAAAGTGATCAAACCACCAATATACAACTTCGGATCCTTCATCGTCGTTGTATAAGCCCAATTTTTGTAGCCGAGTAAGTGATTCACGAGGATGGCGGCTAGGCAAGGGTTCTCTCTATTACCAACAAACATCCTTGCATCCTTGGGTGTGTCGAGAAATGGTTTTAACCCTAGAGCAAGCACTTCCATCTCTTCCTCCGCTACGGTTCCAAACACCTTTTTGGCAAAGAGTGTATGAGTGAGGATCTTGTGCGCATATCGTATTGCGGGTTGGCTAATGTTAGCACCTTTGCTAGTACCCGGCCAATATTCCCCCGAGGCAATGATACTCCACAAGTATGGAATGTCCTTCGGTGCATAGTGGAAACGTAACCCTCTCGTGGTTCCTTCCTCCTTGAACCCGAAAACTTGGCTTAGCTCATGGAAGGTCATTTTGTAAGCTTTGTTCCCGACCTTGAAGTCAAAGTACCCATGTCCATCCCCATTGTCGGGGCTCTCATCAGCTTGCTCATAGAATTCTGCTTCCAAAGAGGCTAGGAATTGGCAAGCTTGCTCCTTGTGGTATGGTTGAGCTAGATTGAAGATGTTCCCAAACCCATGTTGTCAAAAATCTTCTTCACATCCTCAAAGATACCCATCTTCTCTAGGATAGCTTTATCCGGGAATTTTGTTCCCACAAACTTTACCCTTTTGAGCTTCTTGAGGTATTCGTTGTGTATGGGTTCTCTTAGCTTTGGTTTGGGAACCTTCTTCTTCTTTGCTTCTACTAAACCCAACTCGTCACCCTCTTCTTCATTGTCCCTCACCACTCTCTTCTTCTTCTCTTGGTTCCTAGAGCTTGCCGCGAGCTCCAATTGCTTCTTCTTTGGTACGCGTGGGGATGCCTTGAGGGTTGTGTTGTTTGTTGTCCTCATGGTGCCTATAAATTCTCAAAGAAGACGTAAGCCTCAAGAGACAAGTGCACAACTTATCTCAAATTCAAGCAAATGCATCCAAGAGACATACTCAACACTTAACGCACTAGAAGAAATCGATAATTAATCAAAGAAATTATGGACATCGATTCTCTAACTTGAAGACTCCAAGAATAGATCAAACCTTCGAAATTACACCCCAAATATACCCAAATTGCCTCCAATCACCTAGGAGGCAAAATTCCCTTGATGGGGTGGGATATTTCAAAGAGTTAAATCAATTCCCAAAGATGAAACCTTTAATCTCAAAGTGGTACAAAGTCCCAACTTCTCAAAATTCTCAAATTTCTCCAATGCAACACAATTAAGCACAAGAATCATCAAACCCAACTATTTTCTAACCTAATCCCAAAGTCTAAACACAATCAAAATCACAAAATTTTTCCTTAAGAGCAAGAACTTGGGTTTCATGGAAAAATGGAGTGAAATACCTTGGGAGTGAAAGTACAAGTAAGAAAAACGTTGGTGGATCCAAAAAGAGTAGAGAAAATCGAGAATGTAGCACTTTGAATCACAAAATTTGAGTGAGAAAAGAGAAAGTTATGATGAGAAGTGTTTTGGTTGTATGAAGAACAATGGTGCAGCCGCGAAAGTGAAGAAGGAGAGAGGGGGAGTCCGCGTGAGAAGGAGAGAGAGGGGGTAGGGTTTTTACTTACCTGGCGGGACCACTTACCTTGTGGGAGCATGATATGCTCAAATTAATACCCTATAAGTACTAAAGCAGTTGTTGTAGTATATGTAGGGGTCGAACACAAGAACTCCAAATATCACGCAATAGATTATATAGATTCAAATTAAGCTAAACCAAACAATGTAATTAAATGCGAGTGCGTAAATTAAATAAGTTGTAAGTCAATTGGAATGAAGATAGATTAAGGGAACTCTCAGGAATTCAATGAATGTAGATAAACTAACTAACATGATTCAGATTTAGCGCGATTCTTGAACTCAAATCACTAAAGTATAGCTAACCAACTCTCGTTGCGAAAACTATCTAAGTCTAAATCCTAGAATTCCAAATCTCTTGGCAAATCCTAAAGTCTAAATCAGCTTTTAGTTCAAGTTTGATTTGTTCACAAAACAACTAAACCAAATCTCTTTGCGAATAGTTATTTTGCTCACCCTAAGTTCTATCAGGTAATTAATCGCACTCTCGTGCCTAACCAATTATCCTAAGATCTAAGTTCTAGGTGATCAGTCTAGAATTAGCTTTGAGAATAACCTAAGGCGAAGAACTAATTCAGATGGTGAATCCTAATCAATCAATTAACCCTAACATTCAGAGAAAACCCTTATGAGAACCCTGAACCTAACAAGCAACATGATTGAATAGATCATCAAATTAAATAAATAGAAGAGAGTAAAACAAGGGTTCGAAATCTTCTCTCAGGCGAACAGAGTTACAGACTTGTCTCCCTCAGAGAGCTCTCTCCAAAAACCAGAATAGAATAAAGCTTAATTTGAACGTAGCCCACAAAAGTGGCTGAAAAACCTAATTAATAACCTAAAACACGTTTTGGGGCTTATTGTAATTGTTAAAGTCTTCTGGACAATTTTGCAATTCTTCAACTCTTCATAAAAGTCGCGACTCGTGTCTTGCTGCAGTGAGTATCGACCGATACTAGTCAGTATCGATCGATACTGAGGCTTCAAATCGGGTACTCAGCTACACGAACTTCTGTTTTGCTCCAAAATGCTCCGAAAAGCTCCAATATCTCCAATTATGCTCCAAACGTGCTAAAACCTGTAAAAGACTCTAAAACACTACAAAACAGTAGAAAGACTCTATACAACGGACTTATATCATGGCTTAAAAGGGGTACAAACCATGATATATCAGAGCACTCTTTGGACCGTTGGGTAAAAGAAGCACCGGACCGATTTTGAGCGTTATGCTCGTCTGGCGTTGGCGATTCTTCAACACATGTCTAAGGTGGAGTGGCGTTCATCGCCGGTGTTATCCCTGGTTTTTGTGACCCTTAGCACCGGACCAACCTTGTCCGACACACGTGACCGGTGCACTCTTCACGATCCTCCACACCGGGCCGAGTTAGGCCGGCATGCACGTCCGTTGTAGCTGCTGGTTTTTGCACTTTTCTGCGTCGGACCAACTCCATCCGGCACTGATGGCCGGTGTTGCATCCTTTTCCTCGCCATTTTTTACCGTACATTTCCCTTTTGCAAGACATTGCCCTTCTCGAACATCATCAACCCTATCAACACTTAACAAAACATGAAAAAGAACTAGAAAAGATAGAAAAACATAGAATGAAAAGTATATACAAGGATAAGCTTGGGGTGTCTCCCAAGAGCACTTTGTTTAACGTCACTAAGTTCGACGTTGGTTACCGTATTCAAGCGAGGGGAACATCATCGAGAGGAAGTGAGACACCCTCCTCAATGATTTCATTGGCGTGGTACGGTATGAGTCTTTGGCCATTAGCAACAAATTCTTCTCCATTCTTGTTCACAAGAACAACGGCTCCATAAAACCTCACTTCTTTGATCACAAAGAGACCGGACCATTTAGACCGTAGCTTCCCGGGAAACAACTTGAGGCGCGAGTTAAACAACAAGACTTGGTCCTCGGCCTTAAAGTCCTTACGCATAATCTTCTTGTCGTGAAAGGTCTTGGTCCGTTCTTTGTAGATCTTTGAACTTTCATAGGCCTCTAGCCTAATCTCATTGAGCTCTTGGAGTTGAATCAAATGCCTTTCTTGTGCGGTCTTGAGATCAAAATTGAGAAGTTTAACCGCCCATAAGGCTTTGTACTCCAACTCAACCGGCAAGTGACAAGATTTCCCATAAAGAAGATTGAATGGGGTTGTCCCAATCGGTGTCTTGTAAGCGGTTCGATAGGCCCACAATGCGTCATCAAGCTTCATGGACCAATCTTTTCTTGAGCTCCCAACGGTCTTTTCTAGAATCCCCTTGATTTGCCAGTTAGAAACCTCCACTTGCCCACTCGTTTGGGGGTGATAGGGTGTGGCCACCTTGTGTTTGACTCCATGCTTTTTAAGCAAGCTCTCAAACACCTTGTTTATGAAATGGCTTCCCCAATCACTTATCACAATCCTTGGGACACCAAACCGCGGGAAGATTATTGTCTTGAACAACTTGAGAACCACTTTTGCATCATTCGTCGGGCTAGCAATCGCCTCGACCCATTTAGACACATAGTCCACCGCCACCAAAATATATTGGTTCCCATATGAAGAAGGGAACGGTCCCATGAAATATATGCCCCACACATCAAAAAGTTCCACTTCGAGAATCGAGCTTTGAGGCATCTCATCTCTCCTACCAATGTTCCCCTTTCTTTGGCAAGCGTCACAAGCGGAAACAAAAGCGTGTGCATCCTTGAATAGACTCGGCCACCAAAAACCGGATTGAAGAACTCTTGTAGCCGTCTTGTACGAAGCAAAGTGACCACCATAGGCCGATCCATGACAATGGAATAAGACCCCTTGAATCTCTTCTTCCGCCACACACCTTCGATACAAACCATCCGAACACAACTTGTACAAGAATGGCTCATCCCAATAGTACCTCGTGACGTCATGATAGAACTTCTTCTTCTTATAACCATCCAAGTTTGGCGGCTCCTTCCCATAAACCAAGTAGTTCACCAAATCCGCAAACCAAGGTAGCTTCTCCTCTTGCAGTCCACTTGCACTCTCAAGACTCTTCACGTCCTCTATTCCTTTCCTCAAGACATTCACCAACATAAGACTTTCTTCGGGAAGTTTGTCGTCTATTGGAACAAGGTCTTCAATTCTCAACCTAGACAAGTGGTCCGCTACCCCGTTTTCAATACCCTTCTTGTTTACAATCTCCATGTCAAACTCTTGCAAGAGCAAAATTCACCGGAGAAGTCTTGGCTTGGTGTCTTTCTTGGCGTGTATGTACCTCAAAGCCGCGTGATCCGTGTAGACTATGACCCTCGAGCCAACCACATACGAACGGAATTTCTCCATAGCAAATACCACCTCTAACAACTCCTTTTCCGTCGTCGCATACCTTGCTTGAGTATCGTCCAACGTCTTACTTGCATAGTAGATGACATTAACCTTCTTGTCTTTCTTTTGGCCTAAGATTGCTCCAACCGCGAAGTCACTCGCGTCACACATAATCTCAAATGGTAGATCCCAATCCGGAGCTTGAACAATTGGAGCACTAACCAAAGCCTTCTTGATCTCCAAAAACGCCACTAAACACTCCTCATCAAGGTTGAACTCAATGTCTTTGCAAAGGAGCCTAGTGAGAGGACTTGTGATCTTTGAAAAATCCTTGATGAAGCGACGGTAGAAACCCACATGACCTAAAAAGCTTCGGACATCTTTCACCATCCTTAGTGGTTCCAAACTCACCATGACCTCAATCTTGGCCTTGTCCACTTCAATACCCCTTTCCGAGATCTTGTGTCCTAACATGATGCCTTCCCGCACCATAAAGTGGAATTTTTCCCAATTTAGCACCAAGTTTGTCTCCTCGCAACTTTTTAGCATCCTACAAAGATTGGACAAACAAGAAGAGAACGAGGAGCCATAGACCGAGAAGTCGTCCATGAAGACCTCGACCATCTCCTCAATTAGATTCGAGAAGATCGACATCATGCACCTTTGAAATGTGGCGGGTGCGTTACATAATCCAAACGGCATCCTTCGATAAGCAAAGGTGCCATAAGGACATGGAAATGTCGTCTTCTCTTGGTCATTAGGGTGAATGGGAATTTGAAAGAATCCCGAATAACCATCTAGAAAGCAATAGAACGGGTGATTAGCAAGTCTCTCAAGCATTTGGTCTATGAATGGTAAGGGAAAATGATCCTTCCTAGATGTGGAGTTAAGCTTACGGTAATCAATACACATTCTATGCCCCGTAATTGTCCTAGTAGGTAAAGATTCATTCTTTTCATTCTTTACCACGGTTATCCCGCCCTTTTTGGGAACCACATGCATCGGGGAAACCCATGTGCTATCCGAGATCGGATATATGATCCCCGCATCGAGAAGTTTGAGGACCTCCTTTTTAACTACCTCCTTCAAATTCGGGTTTAACTGTCTTTGGTGTTCTATGGAGGTCCTCGACTCATCCTTAAGGTGTATGGGGTGAGTGCTAAGCGTAGGCGATATGCCCTTGATATCGTCAAGCGAATATCCTATGGCTCTCATATACTTCCGCAACTCGTGCAATAAGGAGGATAACTCGTTCTCATCTAAGTTCTCATTAACTATGACCGGGTATGACTCGTTAGGACCTAAGAAAGCGTACCTTAGCCCAATGGGAAGTTGCTTGAGGTCCACCTTAGGCGCATTGAGCTCGCTCCAATCGTCATTTTTTAAGCTAGTCTTACCATTGGTAGCTCCTCCCACAGCCATCTCTACTCCCAAAGCAAAGCTCTCTTGAACCGAAACCATACTTGACCCATCTCCACAAATAGTCACTTGACCACTCAACTCAACGAACGAAGTCTCTCTATTAACCGGCTTGTGTGAGTCCAAAAGTAGCTCATACCCTTCGCTTGCTTCACTCAAATACCTATGCTTCCCATGCTCTCGTGTCAAAGCCGTTTGCAACCCATCTTCAAGACTAATCTCTTCAAGTAGCTCATCCGCGAGCTCATCCATCGTCTCAATGTAGAAGCATTGACCGTCAATTGTGGTCTTCTTCATGACATCGTTGATGTTGAACTCAAGAACCTCATCCTTGCCCAAATGCAAATCAATCTTCCCCTTTCTCACGCCGATGATAGCTCCCGCGGTTGTCAAAAACGGCCTACCAAAGATGAGTGGATCTTTAGGCTCTTCATCCATCTCAAGCACAAGAAAGTTCGTCGGAACAACGAAGTCTCTAACCATGATTGGTAGGTCTTCAAGCAACCCGATTGGCACTCTCACGCTTCTATCCGCCAAGATCAAAGAGATGTTGCAAGCCTTGTACGTTGTGAAGCCCAATCTCTTAGCAACCGAGAACGGCATGAAACTTACATTAGCCCCTAGATCACAAAGGCAATTGTTGAAGGCTAGCGGGCCTAGAGCACATGGAAGTGTGAAAGAACCGGGATCTCCAAGTTTCTTGGGTACCACTTTCTTTTGGAAGATGGCACTACACTCACGAGTTAAGATCACCATGGACTCCATCTCCTTGGCTCTTTCTTTCACGGCATCCTTAAGGAACTTTGCATATTGTGGCACAAGCAAAAACGCATCTACTAAAGGCATGGTAAGCTCAACTTTCTCCATTTGCCTATCGAACACCGCCTTGTACTTATCCAATAGTTGTTTCTTGAAACGTCCGGGAAAAGGTAGCTTGGGCACATAAGGCTTTGGAACGAACACACTTTCCGTCTTCTTGGGCTTCGCTTGTACAACAACCTTGGTCTTGATCTCTTCAAGCCTTTTACCTTTGTCTTCGACTCTCAATACCACATCACCAACCACGTCTTCATCTTCGGTTGAAGTTCAACCCCCCCCCCCCCACTTTGATTCGCAACGTCCTCGTTGAGAGTAAAAGGGACTTCTCTAGGAGGTAGGACCGTGCCACTCCTAAGTGTGACGGCATTCACATATTCTTTAGGGTTTGTGATATCTTCATATTTTACATGTTCTAGCACACATTTTACTTAGAGTTTTGTGTCATTTACATGCATAATCATGGTTTTGTCTCGCATTTAGGCCTCACTTAGAGTTTAGGACATTTGCATTAGGTCCTAGTGAGTTCTTGCATTTTTGGAGTATTTTCTAGGTGATTGGAGGCAATTTGGGTATATTTGGAGAAATGGATCAAAGTAGAATACAAGGGTCATCCGAACCGTCCAAAAGAACCTGCAGAACGAAGGCTTTCCGATCTGAATCAGCTTCAACGGTCTTCATGGAAGTTGTAGAGGAAGGAGTCTGTCTACTGGAGTTCAATTCAGGTCATTCGGATATGTGGTGCGTGAGATATGGCCGATTTACTGAGAGTATGTCCGTCTGGCCGCCGAAAAGAAGAATGGAGTTTCCAGAAGACTGTACCGACCCATTCTGGGTCGGTATCGGCACAGGAGGAAACACCGACCCAGCTCAGCTCGGCATGAAGGCACAGGAGGATTACTACCGACCCATTCTCGGTCGGTACTACGGGTCGGTATAAACACGACAGTGCAGACCAATCCATTTGTACCGGCTGAATGAAGGGGTTCCGGTCAGATTCAGCCTTAATGATCTTCATGAACGATGTAGCCAGATGAGATTTCTGTCTACTGGAGGTGGTTTGAGGTTATTCGGACATGTATCACAGGAGATATCGCAATGTTACCGAAGGTATGTCTGTTTGGCCGCGAAACCATGGACTAAGGCATTGTGCATCATTCTGGTCCATACCGACCCCTTCTCATGCGGTACTACAGCTCGGCACTGAAGCAGAGAGTAGTAATGACCCAGCTTCACTCCCCATACCGACCCAGAAGGATCGGTACAAAACCTCTCCAACCAGCCACTTACAAATCCGTCATCATCGAAGCCAGCAGAAGTGACTGAAAGATCAGGCCAAACGAAGAACTTGCGTTCGGATTTAGCTTTCGAAGTCTTCATAGAAGTTGTAGATAATTGAGCTTGATGTCTACTGGATGTGGTTTGAAGTCATTCGGAGCTGTGATTCGAAAGATACATCAGATTTAGCGGGGACGTGTCCGTCTGGCGCCCAAATGAGTTATGCTCAGAGATTAGTACCGACCCACTGTACCGACCCACTGTACCGACCCAGGACTGGTCGGTACAGACCTCCAGAATCAGCCAAAAACCAGTTTCAGCCGGGTTAATACCCGGTTTGTCCCGGGTTGACCCGGTTTGTCCCCCTTTCACTATTTAAGCCCAAAAACCTAATTTTCTTGTTTTTATCTTTTTTTATCTTGCTAAAAACCTTTCCTTTTAGGGTTCTAAGTGATTGTAAGAGGGATCTTGAGTTTTTTAATGCAATTTAAAGTTTTTTTTCTCTTAATTCCCTTTTAATCTTTCATTCTCCTATTCTCTAATCATGATTAACAACACCTTTTTCATGAGATCTAGTGTGTTCTTCATGATTAGTGAGTAGTTCTTCTTGGATCATTTGGGTTTGGTAGATTAGGGGGTTTCTTTGTTAATCTTTGATGTCTAGAGCTTAATTGTCTTGTTTCCTTTCTTGTTTAGTGTTTATAATGCAGAAAGTTAAATCTAGATCATATGGAATTTCATGCACACAAGGTGTTTGATGAAATTCTCCAATGAACTAAATAAGAGATTTTCACACTTAGCTCATGAGAATGATTGTCTAAGATGAATTTTGGCTATTGAACTTGTTATTTAGTGCTTGTTGATTGCTTATTCATAAATGTGAATTTGATCTTGAGTTTGTAATTAACAAAGTGATTAGTGCTAAGAGATTAGATTAATCTTGATTAGTGTTCTAGGCTTAAGGAAATGCACTTGTGTGATTGTGTAGACATCATTGTTTAGCTTAAGATTCCCCAAATCAATTGCCTTACCCAAAGATCCTCTTTTTAATCATTGTCTTAATCTTACTTAGTTATTGCTACTTGTTTGCTTTGTTTAATTGAATCATTAGCTTGCTATATTAAAACTAAAACCACTTGATTTGCTTAGCTTATATAGTTTCTTGGATTCCTAGTGTGTTAGCCTCATACCTCCTTGGTTCGATATCTTAAATACCACAATGACATGAGTGGGATTTGAGTAATTGATTAGTAAAAATCCTACTATCAATTTGGCGCCGTTGCCGGGGAGGTTTAGCGTTAGCCATTAGGATTTAGATTCTTAATAAGACTAGGCTTTTATTTACATTATGTTAATGCACATCACTAAGAGTATGCTTCTCGTTGAGATGATGAATTTTCTCTTATTTATCATTACTAACTTGTCTTCCTTAATTCTTTTGTGCTCTCAAAGGTACCAAAATCACAAGAAGAGAAACGGGAAGACAAGATCAATTGAAGTGTTTGAGGTTGTCAATTACAAAGACGTTCTCGAAGATCTACAACCTCAAGAAGTGGACGACCAAGGAAGCATTTCTCAAGCTCCAAAACTTCAAGAAATAACACGTCCTCAAGAGTTGGCATCAAATCCGACCCAAGCTCCAAAGGACAAGCTAACGGTTGGAAGCTTTGACACTCCTTGTTGTCGTGGATAGAGATATGGGATCCAGCCTCCTCCAATTGAAGCCAAGGCCTATGAGATCAAAGCAAGCTTGGTTAAGTTGATTCAAGAGTCTAAGTTCTTGGGGACGAAAGTGGAGAACCCTTATGATCACTTGGATTCCTTTGAGAGGTTGTGTGACACGTTTAGGACCGGAGGAGTACCCCATGATAGCATCAAGCTCATCTTGTTTCCGTTTTCTCTTGGAGGAAAAGCAAGTCAATGGGAGAGAACGTTGCCATCTCACTTGGTAAATTCTTGGGATGATTGCACAGAGATTTTCCTCAACAAGTTCTACTCCACACAAAGAACGGTCCAAACTAGAAGGGACATCTCGAATTTCAAGCAAAGCATGCATGAAAGCTTCCATAAGGCATGGGGAAGACTTAAAGGATACACTCGAGATTGTCCCCATCACGGGTTCAAAAAGGAAGCCATCCTTAGCATCTTCTATTTGGGAATTGATCAAGAGCACAAATGGACCTTAGATGCGGCTAGCAATGGGCGTTTTACAAACCTCACCGTGGAACAAGGAGAGCTACTAGTGGAGAACTTTGCCAAAAGCGAAGAGAACTATGGTGATGAGTATGCTCGGGCTACAAGGACCACGAGTGCTAATGAGGAGCAAAGGAGAACTAAGGAAATGAAGGCTCTAAACGAAAGAGTGGACAAGCAATCCACATTGATAGACAAGCTCATCAACGCCTCTCTAAAATCAGCTCACTTTGATGGAGGTTGTGATGCCACTACACGGTTTGAAGAGAATAATGTGGATTTGGGTACACAACAAGACCTTGAAATGAAGGGCATGCTTCAACAACTCCTAACCGGGCAAGCTAATATAGCAAATGAGTTGAATAAGATGGTGGCCGAGATTCATGACAAGGTTGATTGCTCTTATGATGATCTACACCGAAAGGTTGAAGCCCTATCTTCTAGGATCATGCATTTATATCATCAAATTGCTCAAAGACGTTCCCTTTCTAGTAAACCCATGGAGAATCTCGAAGGAAAAATTAATGAGAGCCAAGTGGAGGAGCATTTGATTGATGAGAATGAGGAGTCTCTAATAGAGATTGAGGATGTCCTCCACGGCTCTCAATATAAAGAATCGATGGTTGCTAGCAAGGAGAAGGTTGAGGAGCAAGTCGTGGTATTGATGACAATTGATGAGCATGAAAAGGCAATTAATGAGATCTCTAACCTTCTCTACGGTTCTAAGGTCGATGTTAAAGAGGTGATGATTTACAAGGATGATGAGGTTGAAGCTCCAAGAGTTGAGCATGTGGGTAGTTGTGCAACAATGGATGTGGTTTCACCCCCAAAGGCTAGTTTCGAGAAGAAAGGATCTTGTGGAGAAAGAGCTTTTGGTTATGGTAATGGTGAAGAAGCCCATGCATTGGATGGTGATTGCTTAGCATCCCTCTTTCACACAACGATGGAAATTGAGGTTGAAAGTAGCAAGGTTGCAAAGAAGAGAACAAGGATAAAGGCCAAGGGGAAAAACGGACCAAGCAAGTTTGATGAGCCCAAGTCCGAGCTAAGCCAGCCTTCCACCATGACTCTCACCCCTTGGAAACATGATGATGGGGTGATTGAGTACAAGATTAAGTGTGAGGGACGACCAAAGCCCTTTGCCATGGTCAAAGCGATTCTCACACCCGAGCTTAAGGAGAAAGGACAAGCCAGTCTTCAAGAGGTCATGAACAAGGTGCTCAAGCTTGAGCTCAAGGACCCACCAAGGAGTTCTCACACTCCTCTCTCACCCGCCTAAAAGGGTAACCATAGTCAAACTTAGTGACTTTAAACAAAGTGCTCTTGGGAGACATGATTTATGCTTTTTCACTCAGTCAATTAATACTAAAGCTTACACTACCGCAATCATAACGGTTGTCAATGCAGTACTTTAGGATCGAATCCACATAGACCAAAGGTACACTACAATTCTCACAATTATGAAATTAAGCTAAGACAGAAATAAGGTTGGTTTTGATTTAGTAACGGATGCAATTTAAATGATATAAATTCAATAAAAGAAAGGCGTTAGGTCAAGGGTTTACTCTTAGGAATCCAGAGATCACGAATCAGACAACTATTCAGGGAACGATTAAATGCAAGTTTCGAACTCAACCATAAATGTTAACCAATCCACTTCCGTGCTCATGGTCACTAAACCTAGAACCCCTAATCCACTCCCGTGCTCATAGAAATTCTAGATCAGCTTTAACGAAGAGGTTGATATGTTCACGGACCAATCTAATCCACTTCCGTGCTCATAGATCGATTCGCTCACTTATGTTCTTTCCAGCAATCCTCACACTTCTGCGCTGTTGGAATTTGCCTTAGTTCATAGACCTAGTGGTCAGCTCAAGTCTAAGCAGTAAGTACAACCATAAGTGAAAACCTCGAAAGATAAATCCCTATCTGTGTCTAATTCAATGATCCATGAACCCCCTTGATAACCCTAAACCTAACTAATGGACTACTCAGACATAGAAACAGAGAACAAGCAAAGAGATGAAGAAGACATGGTATAAATTAAGAGAGAAAGGGTTTAGAAATCTTCTCAATGAATACAAAGGTTCTTCTCCAAAACTTACAATGATCTCCAAAAGCAATAAGCAATAAAAAGTGTATGAAAGAGTTCTGGTATCAAGCGGTGCCGTCAAAGAGGCTAAAAATAGGGTATATATAGGTCTGGGTCGAATTAGGTTAAAATAAGGAGTTTCCAGAGCAAAATAGGAAATTCAGGATTTTTCCTTTTTCTTCTCGTCGGCTTGCATCGACCGATGCACTCCTTGCATCGGTCGATGGCAGTTTCTCTGGTCCAGTGCATCGATCGATTGCCAATTATCTGCCTTGATGCATCGGTCGATGCACTCCTTACATCGACCGATTGCCAATTCTCTGGTCTGCTGCATCGACCGATGGAGGATTCTCTGGTTTGTTGCATCGACCGATGGAGAATTCTCTGGTCGGCTGCATCGGTCGATGCACTCCTTGCATCGACCGATTTTGCTCCTTTCTTCACGGTTTTGTGCGATTTTGCTCCCGTAACTCCAATTCCTTCCTTAGACGCCCTTTTCACCTGAGATATCTATATAAAGAACTAAAAGACTCTAAAACGGACTTTGACTCGATAAAACGATCAAAAGAAATACTAAAATATACAATAGGAAATGGTAAAAACCAAGCATATCAATTCTCCCAAACTTAGCATTTTGCTTGTCCTCAAGCAAACAGAAGAACTAAGTAAGAAGAAAAAGTTTGAAAACACGGAGACTCACATTTTCTTTTAGAATTCCGCAATGACCATTACCTTAATGATCCATGTATCACCAAACTAGCCCCGGATCGAACCACCATGTACTTCTCTGCAAGCATTCGCAACCTCCCAGATTCAACTCATTATTTCACAGAACAGTCTAAAGCTATCACCGCTGGGTCTCATCAAGGATCATAGTGTCAAGAACCTTCTAGANGTAACCAAACGACTTTGTATTTTGGGTTGGCGAATGTGAGTCTGACAGAGGCTAGGAATTGCCGCACCAAATCAGGATAGACCGGATATTCTTTCGTGGCAATATGACCAAACCCAATCTTCTCCAGAATCGTCTCCACGTCCTGGCGAATTCCCATTGCATCCAAAGTTGCAGGGCATATGATCTTCGTATGTTCCATTCCGACGCTAAGGAACCTGTTGTAGAACAGTGAATCGAACTCATCCCAAGCATCTCCAGCTTTCCTTTCCTGATACTGCGTGTTCTTGGCAAGATCGTCTGGTTGAATGCCTTTGATCAAGCTTAGATAGGTACTCTCGAACCGGGTGCCTTCCCGTCGAGGCCATGGCGGTGCGGTTAATGGAGCTGTTCCTGAGCCAGAGGCTGCATTTGTATTAACCCGGCGTTGCTTAGGTTCCTTCCGTTTCTTTGCCAGCTCTTTGCCTTTTGATTGAGGCATTGTCTGCAAAACAAACAACATATACGTTTAAGAGGTTTGCACAAAAATACGATAAACGTTCTAAAAACGAGATTTTAACAAAATGATGAATCGTGCAATTTAAACGCTCAATCAAGTGAATATATCATTAACAATTTTAAACGCACAATAATCTCCATCTAGAACTTCCAATAATCCAAAATTCTACCAATTCCACAAATTTCTCAAAATTCCCACAATCCACAATTCAATCCAAGAACACAAATACTAGGTGTTTCCAAGCAATGCCCAACTCAAAGTCGGTTCATAGCATATAAACATGATTTTGATTTTTACAATTTATACCTAAAATTTTCGGAGTGAACAAGAGAGAATCGAGTGGCGTACCTTTGCAGATCGAAGCTGTTGATAGGATAAACAGAAAGTGCTCGAAAATTCAAGTGGGATAGACCCAAAAATCGTTCAAATCCGTTGAGAAACAAGGAAGTTATGGAGATTTGAAGTTGAAAACCCCAAATCCCTCAAGAACACTCTGTGTCAAAAATTTTGAGAGAAAAATAGGGGTTTGATCGATTTTGATGAGAGTAGGAAGGANCAAGTTCTGGAAACACCAATTACCGTGATGAGGTAAAAGGAAGAGCTCAGAAATTAGCTCAAGCTTTTCGAATTGTTCTGGAAACATGGATGCCTCTGATTAACCGGTCAGCCTTTAGATTTTTCATTAGTCCGGTCTGAAACTAGCTCTGCAACAGTGGTCACTTAGATGCAAATCATATAAAAATTCAAAGGTCATGATGAAAATCTCCATCAAGTTTTTGACTCAATAAAACATAATGACTTAAAGAAAACATAGAAATAATTCAAAAGTAGACAAAAGAAAGAAAATGGCATTAGTAGCGATAGATACCCTCCCCCAGACTTACTTCACACCGTCTCGGTATGAAAATAAATGAGGAAGAAGGCTAAACAGACTCAAGAAAAATAAAATAAGAGAGAAAATAAAGACTAAACATACCGGTGGGTTGCCTCCCACCAAGCGCTTGGTTTAAGTCATTAGCTTGACTGGACAGCTTGTCAGGCATGGGACGGGTCATAGAGGAGAATGGTGTTATCCCCATCGATTTCCGCGTTGGCAAGGTACGGCTTGAGGCGCTGTCCATTAACCACGAACTCATTTTCCGTAGTGCTTCTCAACACCACAGCCCCGTACGGTCGTACCTCTTTAATGGTAAATGGGCCGGACCATCCCGATCGCAGTTTTCTGATATATCATGGTTTTTACCCCTTTTAAGCCATGATATAGGTCCGTTTTATAGTCTTTCTACTATTTTGTAGTGTTTTCGAGTCTTCTACAGGTTTAGGTACGTTTGAAGCTTAATTGGAGATATTGAAGCATTCTAGAGCATTTTTGAGCATATGGAGATGCAGAGTCATGCAGAGACGTCAGAAGTTTGGCATTCGTTGAAGAACTTCCCACCGATGGATTGAGCTCAAATTTTGACACAAGACAGATCAATGGATTCGCTTTCATTTGGAAGTGGTTTGAGGTCATTCCAACGGTGCGATCAAAAGTTATGCCAGTTTTCGTGAAGACAGTCCAGTCTGGCGAGTAGAAGAGTCGACACAGAGAATGAGTGTCGATCGACACTACCCTAGTGTCGGTCGATACTCACTGCAGGAAAACAGGAAACACGACTTTTTACAAGTCTTGAGAGTTTGCACTTTGGTCCAGAAGACTTTAATAATTACAAGAAGCCCCAGAACGTGTTTTAACATTATAATTAGGTTTTTTAGCCACTTTTGTTGGCTAAGCTTTATTCTACTTTTGTTCTGATTTGAGAGAGATTTGTTACATGGTTTTTGGACAGACAACTCTGAACTTCTGTTTCTTATTGATTTCTTTGATGATCTATTCAATCATGTTGCTTGTTTCAATCTCCATGTCTGAGTAGATCCACTTTAGGTTCAGGATTCTCATAAGGGTTTCCTCTGAATTAGGTTAATTAGTTAATTAGGATTCACCATCTGAATTAGTTCTTCACAATAGGTTGTTCTCATAGCTAATTCTAGGTTGACGAATCTGGAACTTAGATCTTAGGATAATTGATTAGGCACGAGAATGCGATTAATTACCTGATAGAACTTAGGGTGAGCAAAATAACTATTCGCAAAGAGATTTGGTTTAGTTGTTTTGTGAACATATCAAACTTGAACTAAAAGTTGGTTTAGACTTTAGGATTCACAAAGAGATTTGGAATTCTAGGATTTAGACTTAGATAGTTTTCGCAACGAGAGTTGGTTAGCTATACCTTAGTGATTTGAGTTCAAGAACCGCGCTAAATCTGAATCATGTTAGTTAGTTTATCCTACATTCACTGAATTCCTGAGAAATACCCTGAGCCTATCTTTCTCCCAATTGATTTACAACCCATTTAATTTACGTATTGCTTTAATTTACATCTTTTTGGTTTAGCTTAATTCTAATCTATATAATCTATTGAGTGAATTCTGGAGTTCTTGTGTTCGACCCCTACATATACTACGACAACTGCTTTAGTACTTTATAGGGTATTAATTTGAGCATATCAAATTTGGCGCCGTTGCCGGGGACTCAATTTCGCCATTAGATTTTAGTGAAGAATTTCGACTAAATCGTCGAGTATCGATTGACACCCTAGTGGTATCGTTCGATACCCGTCGCGTTTTTTTCTTAGTTACTGACGTGTTTTTGACTCTTGTGTTTCAGGAAGGCAAAGAAACCAGCAGAGATGAACAATCCGATTGTTTTGATTCGTGATGAGGCTGGTACTTTCAGAGACCGAGAAGGTCATTTGTGCAATGAAGCTGGACAATGACTTTATGGAGAGGGAAACATCATAATCCCTCCAGTAGCCGTCGATGAGATTGCTGCGCGGGCTGCGCGCAACAACGAGGTGAATGATGGGAATGATGTAGTTAATCGTGTTAGGACGCTTGGAGAGTACAACAGGCCTGATCAGTTCTATGCCAATCGGTCTGCGATTCGTATTCCCACTTTTCAGAGAAATGACTTTGAGCTGAAGCATGCATACTACACACTTGTGGGTCAGCACCCTTTTCTTGGTCTTCCTCATGAGCACCCCATGGATCACATTGAGAGGTTCGAGGACTTGGTCACTAGCATCAAGTACAATGGAGTGTCCTATGATTACCTTTTCTGTAAGCTCTTCCCATACTCTCTTGGTGGGGATGCAGCTTATTGGCTGAAGCAATTGCCTCCTGGATCACTGACTACATGGGAGGAGACGAAGAATGCGTTCCTGAATAATTTCTATGATGATGCGAGATCCGAAGAGCTCAGGAACAAGATTTCTCAGTTTTCTCAGGGTTCGACAGAGGCACTAAAGGCTGCTTGGATCAGATTCAGGTCATACGAGAGGGATTGTCCACATCATGGGTTCACTCATGTTCAGTTGCTGGGAATCTTTTTCAGAGGGATTGATTGGAGGTATCAAATGGCTCTAGATGCTGCGAGCAATGAAAATTTCTACACGAGGTATCCTGACGATGCGTATGTGCTCATTGAGAACTTGGTGTCTAGCAATAGCATCAAGAATGCTGATTTTGAGCGGCAGAAGCAGGTTGGGAATTTGGATGGATCGCAGATTGCTGAGGTTCAGGCCAAGCTGGATTCAGTGCACAATCTCATGATGGGTAAGACGAAGACAGCTATTCATTTTGCTGATGAGGATGAAGAGAGAGGTGTTAACTACATTGGTGGTGCTGGATTTCAAGGTCAAAAATATCAATACCCACCTCACCCACCCAAAACTCCTGAGAGCAAAGTTGAGTCTATGCTTGAACAGCTTCTTGAGGGACAGCAGAAGATGACAGTGGATTTCAGTGGAAAAATGGATGCTATGTACACAAATCTGAACCTGATACACGTCAATGCAATCACCACAAGAGGTGATTTTGAACCTGATACATCAGTGTCGACCGACACCACTACCGGTGTCGATCGACACCAACCTGAAGAAACAACGCAGAAGCCCAGTATCGATCGACACTCACCTGGTATCGGTCGATACCCCTCGCGGACTGAACCATAAACTGAGAAAACACCCAGGATTGTCGAGGAACGTGTCTACAAGCCTAAGGTACCATACCCTCGACCACCTAGGCATCTCATGAAACCCATAACTGCGGAGAAGTTGCTAGCTTTTGAGAAGATGGTCAGGAGGATTCCCCACACTATATCTTTTGAAGAGGCTTTTGAAAACCGTCCTTTGGAGTGTTTCTTCCAAAATTACAGAGAGACTGAGGACGAGATCAAGGCACTCTTCATCAAGGCCAGAAGTACACCACCTCCGATGAAACAGCTGACTAAGAGAGAAGACCCAGGAAAATTTTCAGTTCCATGCTCCATCTCTGGAGTTGAATTCAAAGAGTCTCTCGTTGACTCTGGGTCTAGCGTCAATGTCATGTCAAGGGCAATTGCATAGAGGTTGAGAATTGGTATTAGGGCTGCTGAGATGTCTCTTACATTCGCGAACTCTTCCACCTCAATTCCATATGGTACCATCTCTGATTTGCTGGTTAAAGTAGGAGATTGTCTTGTTTCTGCTGGTTAAAGTAGGAGATTGTCTGGTCGTGTTCAACTTATTTTAAAAAGCAATGGAGATCATACTGGCTGTGGCTTTGTTGAGTTTGCTACTGCTAACGAAGCAAAGGAGGTGAGAGAGTAGTTTATAGTAATGATGAACAGAGTATTAAAGTAGTCATTTGAAAAGTTGTGTATACTTACGATGAAAAGTATACAAGTAGTTATTTGAATGTATGATTGCTGATTAAATCTTTTATACTCTAGGCTCTGCAAGAGAAGAATGGTAAAAATTTGGTTGGTTGTAAGATTTTTCTTGATGAGGCTAATAAGGGAGCTACACACTTTGAGGCATCTCTTGGTGTGGCTACACAACCCAAGTAAATGGATTTATGTTATGGAGATTTTGTCTGTAACACTGTAACTTATTGCTATAGTTTTGATGCCATTACAGAAGATTAACGCTATTATTTTTGTTAATTAGGTATTGCATAGATCACAAGGTTTGGTAAGGGATTTAACTATTTGCCTTAATTTGTTATCAAGAACACATTGGGTGATGTTTCTGGTATACATGGAGAGATCACAAGGGCTTTTGATATTCCAGGTACGAAGACTACCTTCGACAAGAAGGCCTTCTGATAGAAGAAGATGAGACAGTGGAAGGACTTGTTGAGGTACATGTTCTTATTGTCTTCAAAATATGTCAGGCTCAGAAGAAACGCTTAGCGTTTAATAACAGAACTTTTGCCACAATCGAAAGATGACTTATTCTGGGGATGAATCTTCAGATGAGGCTACTCTTTGTTGTTATGCAAGAGTCGTGTAACACACTTGGCTTTTAAATTCAGGAAGATGCCGTAAGACAAAAGACGCTCTTTGTTGCCAATCTCTCTCCCAAAACTGGCAGTTATCATATGTAAGTAGCATCTTTAATTTACTCTTTCGTTCTCGGATCAAGTTTTTCATGACTAATATATTACCCTCCATTTTTACAGCAAATATTTCTTCAAAAGTTCTGGAAAAGTTGTTAGAATTCGATTGATTGTAAACCACGAGGGTAAGCGTGTGGGCTGTGGCTTTGTTGAGTTTGCTACTGCTATCGAAGCAAAGAAGGTGAGTGTAGTGTAATACCGTAAAATACCAGATTGAAAACTTGTGATTAATAACAATGATTATAANTGGTTCTGCATCTCCGACATCGTAATCGAGGTTTATTGGGTCTCCTTGTACGAAATTGTCGAGTACGAGATCTTCAATTGTTGTCATCAATACAGCATCATCATTTTCTGTTTGCAAAAGAGTCGGTTCTTTTTTTCATATTCCCCTGAAATGTTTCCCCTCGGATTCACTTTTAGAACATTGAGCCACAACTGCTTCGGTTTCTTTGTATATGGGTACGGAATATAACAAACTTGATCCGCTTGCGAGGCTGTTTGCAAAATCAACATGTATATTTAAGTTATACATATGTATATATATGATATCAACATTAATAAAATGCTATATATAAATCTATACATAAGTATGTACCTAGAATAAATGGTTCATATTTATTGTATTTTCTTGATCAAAGAACGTCTACAACGCCACCATTGCTCCTCCGAGTGCCTCTACCGATAACAGGGTCATACAAATTACACTTAAAAAGTGTGATTCTCAAATTGACCATCCCCTCGTACTCGAGTTCTATGATATCAGTTAAGGTCCCGTAGAAATCAGCTGCATCGGATGCATCAGTGTAATTTTCACCTTTAACACATACCCCATAGTTACATGTCTTTCGTCTAGCGCCGTGATTCTGCGTATGAAACAAATATCCTCTTGTAAAATACATTGGCCAGGTTTTGACCTTATTCAAAGGTCCATGCACTATATCTTGAACCCAAGTAGGAAATGGATTCGTGGCGTTCCAGTAAGTAACTTGTATATATATAAAAAATAGCGTAAATATATATAAGTATAAATATATGCATAGTTATGAATATTTTTTTGACTTAAATATTCTTTCACCCATAAATGATATTCGTCAGCTCTTTTCGCGGAGAGTTCTTTTTCGGAAAGTCCTAGATATTTTGCAGAAATAAATTCCTCAAACATACTACACAAGACCAACACAAATATGAGAAATTAAACAAGGATGATATATATTAAAACGCAAACTGGGATAGATGCCAACTTATGTACCTCTCAATTGGCTGAAAATAGTCACAATTTCGTAAAACATATGCATGTGCGCATTGATAGTCTCTCTCTGAGAGCCATATTTCATGCATTTCTCCACTTGGATGTTCTACGTGAGTAAATATAGAAGGTACTCCAGGGACATGATATACGGGGACTTCACCTTCATCGAATCTTGATAACCTGACCAAATGAGTAACAAATGCCAAAACATGATGTGATTGATGTTAGCATTTACCTTGATTTCACATTAAAATACATAGCATGTGTATACAAATTAAATGGCAAAGTGGACATGATGTGATTGATTTTAGCATTTATCTTGATTTCGTTTGTATATTCGCGGCAAAGTAGTGCTTTGAGAAATAAGCAATCTTGTCATTGATATATGATTCAACAATCGATCATGCCGCCTATCTTTTGTTCTTTGCTTTCCCTTTCAACTTTTTGAAAAACCTTTCAAAAGGATACATCCACCTATACTGGACATAGCCTCCTAATTCAACTTCATAGGGGAGATGTATAGGCAAGTGCTCCATCACATCGAAAAATGAAGGTGGAAAGATCTTTTCTAAATTGCATAGGATTAAAACTATGTTCAGTTTTAGAATTTGAACGCGACTTTTATGCAAAGTTCTCGAACATAAGTCCCGGAAAAATGCTCCAACCCCTACAATATACGTGAAAATTGCATGAGGTTACTATATAAATTACTATAATCATATTTAAAGAAATAGTCGTAATTAGTACCTGATAACGCAAGGTGGACATTCCGGTTTAGGAGTTCTGCAAAGATAAATGGAAGTAACCGCTCCATAAAAACTTGGCAGTCATGACTCTTCATGCCTGAAAACTTTTTGTTGTCCATATCAGCACAAGTAGCTAAGTCTGACGAATAACCATCTGGGAACTTAACCGCATGTTTCACACATTCCAGTAAACTTTTTCTGGCTTCTTCTGTCAATGTGAAGGATGGGAAAAGAGTTTTACCCTCACTATCAATATGTAAGTGTGGCCGAGAACAAAATCGTTGTATATCCAATCTTTACATGATGTTGTCTTTCGATTTACCCTTCACACTCATAAGAGTATTCATGATGTTGTCAAAAAAATTCTTCTCTATATGCATCACATCAAGACAATGACGGAGATTGAGGTCCCTCCAGTACGGCAGCTCCCAGAATATGCTTTCCTTGTGCCAATTATGTTGCTTCCCATAGCCCGGCTTCTTCTTTTCGTGACTGTTTCCACCAACATCCTTTATTTTCGATGGATTTACACCAGCCAACCGCTCGTAATAAACTTGCTCACCGGTCAAAGACGGAGGTGGATACTCTCTCGAAGCGTCTTTTCCCTTTAGGAAGTCTTTTTATTCCTCCTCACTGGATGACCATGAGGAAGAAATCTTCGGTGACAATCAAACCAACACGTCTTCCTTCCATTAGGTAGATAAAAAGACTTTGTCTCTTCCATGCAAATTGGACAAGACAATTTACCATGGGTTGTCGATCCGGATAACATGTTATACGCCGGAAAGTCGCTTATCGTCCACATCAGCACTGCTTTTAGATTAAAATTTTGATTCAAGGACACATCATATGCATCGACGCCATTAGACTAGTCCTGGGCCTTCGGTTTTTTGGGTGTATTCGGTTCGGTTTTTTCGGTTTTCGGTTTTTTTGAATATTTAACTTTGCTAACCATATAGAAACCGAGCTTATTTCGGTTCCATTCGGTTCGGTTTCGGGTGAAATCGGTTTTTGAAAATGTCAACCGAATGGATACAAAACCGAGAAAAACCGAAATAAACCGAAATAAAATCATATGCAATAAAACCAGACATTGTAAATTAAAAGTCCTAAACACCTGAATCCTGATACTGAAACTGACATTGTTAATAAACAATCATACTTAAGACAAAAAGAAGAATAAAATTACATATTCTTCATGGATCATTGTTCATACTTCATAGTTCACTAAACTTCATACTCAAATACTATCACGAGCCAAAAAGAAGGAATGAAGAATGAAGTGTAAGTGAACAAATCACCAGCCAAAAAGAACCATCACAAGTTCACAACATCCAAAAGCACCCAGTAGCATCCATTACAAGTTTTGTACCTGTTAAATGTGTTACAAATACGAATGAGAACATATCAAATACAATAAGTCATAAGACTCATAACTGAGAATTTAGAATAAGCAAACATACCTGAGAATCATTAATAACTAAGAACCGAGCAAACATCAAAGTACCAGTAGGTCCAGTACCTTAGTCGTCTTCAATCTTCAATAGACGACATGTTAAACTCTACAAAAAAAAATAACCAACAGAAAATTAAAATATGAAACAATAAAGTACAAACAGAAACTTTAGAGAGTTTTATACCTTTTTCAAGTTGATCTTGGAGAACAATTTCAGCCAGGATCTGTTGATTAGTCAGTTCTCCTCCCTTGTCCCTTACTTGAAGACTTTGTTTAAGCCATTGTTCAGTACACATCAAGACTTCAATTGTGGAATGAGTAAGGCAACTTCTTGAAGGCTCTAGCACACGATTACTTGTGCTAAATGCAGATTCACTGGCAACAGAAGATACCTGCATAGAGAGTACATCTTTAGCAAGCTCAGACAGAATAGGAAACTTGGGAGCATTAAGCCTCCACCATGACATGACATCATACTCGGTTCCAAGCATCACTTCTGGATTCTCTACACTTTCTTTCAAGTATAGCTCTAGCTCATTACTTGACTTTTGAAGTCCTTTTTCTTTAACCAACTTCTTAAAGGCCAGCTCAACTCTTTCTACTCTTTTATACCCACGAGCAGAAGAACAATCATCCACATCTACTACACCACTTTGAGAACCCTCAGATTGTGATTCTGACCTAGTCACTGCCACCTTTGGCTTGAAAGCATCACTGTATGCTTCAAACAGACGAGTTAGAACCTGGTTCACTGACCTTTCAAGTGTCTCTGCTTCCCTAGTACCCTTCCCATATAGCTCACCAAAGCATAGAGTAGCAAATTCCATCTTATATGTTGGGTTTAAGACAGTAGCAACAATCAGAAGCTTGTTGATCTCTTTCAGTCCTTCCCAGTACTTGTCAAACTTTGCTAACATATATTCAGCCTTCTCACGCATCTTCTCATCTGGATCATTGGAAAGCTCAATCAGATTTCTCTCTATGGTGACAATCTCACCATAACACTTGTATGCATTGACAGATTGAGACGCTGAAACCACCAATGTTGAATGGTAAAACATCTCCAGAATGTTGACAAGTCTATCAACTCCATCCCAATCAGCTTTCAATGGTGGTCCAATCCTTTTTTGTCCTTCTACTTTCTCATTAAACCAGACATTGTAGAGCTTGTCTTCTGCTTCCATCTTATCAAAAGCCAATCTAAACTTCAAACCTCTAGTTAACATCAGATAAGTGGAATTCCAACGAGTTTTAACATCCAAAGGAAGACTACCTCTAGTCATCTTACCTGTTTCTACCCTTAATTCGAATGACATCAGTCTTTCTGTGGATGATCTAACATAGGTGATTGCATTGCGAATGGCTGCAGAACTTAAATTGACCTCTTTCAATCCATCCTTCACCACTAAATTGATTATATGAGCAGTACACCTCATATGCATAAACTCACCATCTAAAACTAGAGAATCATCTCTTACATTTCTGTATGCTTGCTTGAACCTCCTTAGAGCCGAAGTATTGGCTGTGGCATTGTCTACAGTGATGGTAAAGATCTTCTGTATCTTCCATTCAGCTAGACAATCAAGAAGTACCTTTGCAATGGTTTTCCCTTTATGATCTGTCACACTCTTGAAGCCAATTATGAGCTTCCTTAGGCGCCACAGAGAATCAACCCAGTGTGCTGTGATCACCATGTAGCTAGCTGCAGTTGTTGGAGCAACCCAAATATCAGTCGTAAGTGAGACCCTTTGATTACCAATCAGACGCCTCATCTCTTCTTTCTTCTCCACATACATCTTCACTATATCTCTTGTTGCAGTTCTTCTGGAATGTGGTGTGTACAACTTCACCCTACTGCAGAAATGTCTCCAACCATGGGAGTCAACAAAAGACAGAGGAAGCTCTGCCAAGACCATTAGCTCATTAGTCGCATCTCTGAAGATAGCTACAGAAACTCTACCAAACTTAACACCACCATCAACTTCAACATTTAGCTGCGTCTGCTTCTGAGATTCTTTAAACTCCTTGTACTTCTTGCATATGTTTAGATGAGCAATCAAGTTGGAAGTACCAGAAGATGTAGGACATGCCAATCCTTTTCCACAGTAGAGACAACTGCATCTGTTCGTATCAGTCGTAAACCTTCTATAATGCTCTCAAACCCATGACCTTTCTTGAATATGTTTCTTAGCCTTAGACTTAGATGTTCCAGGTCCAAGATTTTCTTTCCTTTTGGTTTGGTTTGTAACATCAGCCTGAGGAGTTTCTTCTGTTGCTTTATCTTCTTCATTCGTATTGTGGATATCATCATCCTGAAGATTGCCAGAAGAATCCATCTGTAAAGCAACAAGTAAACTAAGTTTCAAATCAAACAAGAGACAATTGAAGAAAACAGACAACAAACGGCCAAGAGATGAGAGCAATAAAAACTAGACATTAGTTTGATAATCAAAATCGAACAAGTTTCAAATCGAACAAGAGACAGAGAACACAAGTAAACTAAGACCGACATCGAACAAGAAACAAACTACAAGAGACAAAACAAGTATAATAAGCTTCAAATCGAACATGAGACAAGTTGATAAAACAAACAAGAGCAAAAGACAAGAGCGAGACAAGAGCAAGAAACAAATCGAAATTTAGGGTTCTTCAATCGAGAAACAACAATCGTAATTCACAAGACAAGGAAGAAGAATCGATACGTGAGATTGATAATGGATTCTAGATTCCACTGAAGGAGGCGACCGAGCTGAATCTCTTGAGGTTTCCAGTTTGACAGCTTTAGGTTTACAGATGGGTTAAGTAAGAGTTCCGTCGAAGATCCAGAGAGAGTTACGAAACTCGGTGGAAAAAAAGAAAAACTCGAAGAAGATGTATAGTTTGTGGTTAGGCGAATCGATTAATACACTAATGTATTCGTAAACTTAGTATTATGAATAATCAATTACACACTTAAGCTACTAAACTAATACTAATAATAGGGCTCGGTTTTGTCTGGTTGGATTTTGGTTATCGTTTATTAACCGAAAAACCGATACCCGAGAATAATTTATGTTGCATCCGATCGGTTTATTTGACATAACCGAACCCGAACCGAATGGCTTTTCTCGGTTCAGTTCGGTTCGGTTTTTCGGTTAAGGTTAATGTGCCCAGGACTACATTAGACCACAACTCTTTTAGCTCCTCAATAAGAGGTCGGAGGAAGATATCGAGACTAGCTCGCGGATGATTTGGCCCAGAATTCAGAATTGTAAGAAATAAATACTCTGTATTTATGCACATACATGTGGGTAAATTATATGGCGTCAAGATCACAGGCCACATCGAATGATTACAAGACATGCCAAATGGATTGAACCCATCCGTACATAATCCAAGATAAACGTTACGGGGTTCTTCGGCAAACCGAGGATTTTGATCTTGAAAATATCTCCACTCCGCCGCATCAGAAGGATGACCCATTTCTCCCTCCTTTGCTTGGTGCTCGGAGATATACTTTGTTTTTACCGTTTTCTATCGTATGTTTTGGTGTTTCCTTTAATCGTTTTATCGAGTCAAAGTCCGTTTTAGAGTCTTTTAGTCATTTATTTAGATATCTCAGGTAAAAAGGCGTCTAAGGAGGAAATTGGAGTTACGAGGGCAAAAATGCACGAAACCGTGAAGAAAGGAGCAGAATCGGTCGATGCTACTCACCAGGGAATTTCCCATCGACCGATGCAGGAGATGGCCGGTCGATGGAGCCGGTCGATGCAGCACATCCAGAGAATCGGCAATCGATCGATGCAACTGGACCAGAGAAAAGACCATCGACCAATACAAGGAGTGCATCGGTCGATGCAGGCCGACGAGAAGAAAAATGAAATTTCTGTTTTTCCTATTTTGCCCTGGAAACTCCCTATTTTGACCTAAGTGAACTTTTTACGGTTCGCACAATTAACCCATTGTGCACAATACCACAATCTAATGGTATGTCATTGTAGCACTTAGGGATCGAATCCACAAGGAGGCACGAGAACAACACACAGAGAATACGAGACACTTCTTAATCTAAGCTAATAGAATAAAAGTTTTCTAATGATCCTAATCAATTTAAAGACAATATAATAACTAACAAAGCATATATCAACGGTAATTGAAAGACTAACAAGTTTTGAANGGGTAATGGTAATCGACTTGGACATTCTCTAGCTAAACCATGATACTCAAACAATCAAACAATGCTAATCCTTAGGCCTTAGATCACTAATTTAGACTAATCCACTTCCATGACAATAATCACTTCACTAATCACTTAATTGAGAACAAACTTCCATTTGCAATTAAATGATCAACAAGCATTAATCTCAAGTCTAAATAGCCATTAAACACCCTAGACATCCATTTCCATAGGCTAGGAATGTAAAACACTTGCTAAGTTTGGTTGAGGAATTTCATCGAACACCTTCCGAGCGTGAAATTCCTTAAGTTCTAAATCAACTTTGTCAAGGCTAATCTAGCATTAATCACACCTAACAAGTAAGGATTCTTCATAAACTAAGTCCTAAGCATCATGATTTAGCAAGAAAAACATCTAATCTACCATACCCAAAGTTCTTGAGAAACTACTCACAAACCATGATAATCTCAACAAATCCTATGTATGAGGTGTTTAGATTCATGGTTAGATGATTAGAAATAGATAGATAGATGAAAACAAACAAGAACTTGCATTAAAAACAAAGTATCTCTTCAAAATCTCCAAACTCTCTCTAAGAAATGTGTTTTTACAAGCTAAAAATGAGATATGATAATAATTATGTCTCTTAATCATTTATACATAAGTGGGTCGCAGGAGTCACATCGGTATGCACTTCACCGATGCAGGATACCGATGTGACTTCTGTCATTAGTCAAAATCGATGCCAGACGGACATGTGCTCACTAAATTTGTATCTCTTGAACCACTGCTCGGAATGACCTGACACCACCAACGAAAGCTAACTGAATTATCTACAGCTTTCATGGAGATCGCCGAAGCTAAATCCAAATGGAAACCCTTCATATGAGTCGATCTTTGAAGCGCTTTGGACGGACTCTGTATTTTGCTTATGAGGAGCTCACATCGGTGTGTAGTTGACCGATGCAGCTTCCCGAGGATTCTCATGTGTGATTTCTGGGAATCCACATCGGTATGCATCACCCCGATGCACCATACCGATGTGACTTCTGTCTGAGTCAATGTCGCGCCAGACGGACGTATGCTCAGTGAAATGACGATAACTTCCGCAATAAGGCTCAGAACGTGATGAAACAACCTCCGTTGGAAAGATGACTCAATTACCTACATTTTTAGCAAGTTCTCCAAGGCTGAATATGAGCACAAGGTCTTCTACTGAGTGATATCCTCATATTTTACATGTTCTAGCATGCATATTAGTTAGAAGTTTTGTGTGATTTGCATACTTATCATAGTTTTATCTCGCATTTTAGTCTTCATTAGGAATTAGGATGTTGTGTATTAGGCCCTAGCGTGTCTCGCATGTTTTGGAGTCTTTTCTAGGTACTTGGAAGCACCTTGGGAGGATTGGAAGTCACCAAGCCAAGCTGGATCGGAGTTAGATGCAAAAAGATATGGCCAAGGCAAAAACAGCAAAAGGAGAGGAGTGCACCGACCCATCCTGGGGCGGTACAGTGGATCGGTATGGAGACAGGAGAGAATACCGATCTACAACTCGTTTTACACCGACCCAGAATCGATCGGCGTACCCCCAGAACTCCAGGTCTTCGAACGGCACGTTTCCAAGTGACACCGCACCGACCAGTCCTGAAGCGGTACCCCTCGGTCGGTACTGAGGCAGGGAGAAATACCGAGCCAAGAGCCCTCCTGTACCGACCCAGAGTCAAGCGGCATCAACGCACATGGAAAGTTAGTGCCGACCCATCCTGGGTCGGTACTAATCAAGCGGCACTAATTTCTGTCGGCTAACTCCGCATCCAGTTCGGACCGACCTGCACGAAGACGATTAGTCCCGACCCATTCTGGGCCGGCACTACCACACGGTACTAAACTCTAGCGTTCGAGCTTCACTTCTATCGGCTAAAACTGATCCTGCGTCGACCAGCTCATCATTTCCTGCTGGCTAAAACTCGTTCTGCTTCGATCCGATCCTCACTCCTATCGGCTAAAGTCTCATCCAGCCAACAACAGATTTAGTGCCGGATGGTTTGTACCGACCCAGAACTGGTCGGTACAAACCTGTATTTTCAGTATTTTGCCCAAACCCGACCGGGTCAATACCCGGTTTGTTCCGGGTTTACCCGGTTCGCACTATTCACTATAAATACCAGAAAAACCTAATTTTCAGGATCTATCTCTTTTTCTCTTGCTAAAAACCTCCTTTTTAAGGGTTCTTGGATTTTGTAAGAGGGATCTTGATTTTATTTATGCAATCTAAGTTTTAGTTTCTTAATCTCTTCTAATCTTTCATCTTTCTATTCTCTAATCATGATTAACAACACCTCTTTCATGAGATTTGGTGTGTTCTTCATGATTAGTGAGTAGTTCTTTTTAGAGCTCATGAATGAGGTAGATTAGGGGAATTTAGTGATTGATCTATGATGTCTAGGGCTTAGTTTACATCTTTCCTCTCGTATTTAGTGTTCATAATGCTAGATTAGGCTTGAAAAAGTTAATATAGATCATAGGGAATTTCATGCACACAAAGTGTTCGATGAAATTCCCCAAAGAGCTAAATAAGAGATTTTACTAGCTTAACCTATAAGAGTAGTTGTTTAAGGAGTATTAAGGCTATTGGAACTTCTGATTATTGCTTGTTGATTAACTTTTCACAAATGAGAGTTTGTTCTTGATTAGTTAATTAGCAAAGTGATTAAGGCCATAAGAGTGGATTAATCTTGTTTAAATGTTCTAGGCTAAGGGAAAATGCTTGATTGTGTGAAATGACATTATAGGTCGATCATTGAAATCCCCAAAGTCGATAATCTCATCCTAGAGCTTGCCTTTATTGATTTCTTAATCTCGTTTAGCGTTGCTTATTACTTGCTCGTTTAATTTGAATCATTAGGTTGCTAAAAAAAAAACTAAATCACACTTGTTTGCTTGGATTAAAGAGTTTCTTGCATTCTTGTTGCATTGAACAAACCCCAATTGGATTGACACCTAAAATATTGCAATGACATGAGCATATTTAGGATTGATTCTTAGGAAAAATCCTACTTATCACTAAGCCGATCTTTGAAGCACGTCAGATGGCCTCTGCATTTGCCTTGATCTTTGGGCATAACTCTTGCTCCAAACTAGTTCCTTTTGCCCCATGATCATCCTCCAAGCTCCAAAATTCTTCCATAAGCTCCAAATGGTACCTAAAAGACTCCACAACACACAAACATATGCAAGAACTAACCTAAGACTCACTAACTCTAAAATGGATGCAAACTAGACCAAAAACCATGAAATGAATGCAAAAAGTCACAAAATGCTAACTAAAATGTATGCTAAAATGGACTAAATTATGCAACTATCAACTCCCCCGAACTTGGCTTTTGCTTGTCCGTAAGTGATACGGGATATTTTCGTGTTCAATTATCCCAAGAGTACTCATGTCATTGTAGCACTTGAGATGTCAATCCATAAGGGGTTAAGATTGAAGCACTAAGAATGCAAGAAACTTCTTAATCTAGAGCAAACATTGTTTTTGGGTTTTTATATTTATGTGAAAGGAAACAAATGTAAGAAGAAAAACAAAACACAAGACTAAATGTTGGATCATGAACTAAACTATCAATGAGACGGGTAACAATCAAACAATGAATCATTTGGAAGCATTAATCACTATCTTAGAACATGGAATTCACAAATATGACTAATCCATTTCCATGGCACTAATCACTTTGTTAATTACTTAATCAAGAAAAAAATTCCATTTGTGATTAAGTAATCAACAAGCATTAAAGAAACAATTTCAATTGTTCACTAAACACCCTAAACATCAACTTTCGTTGGCTATGATATGCAAAGCTCACAAAAGGTTTGGTCAAGCAATCCATTTAAACTCGGGTAAAGAGTGAATTTCCTAAGATCTAAAAACAAATGAACAAAATCTAGTACTAACACCGCTTACTCGAATCTATCCCTAATGCATGGAATGAGACCAAAAAGCTAACTAATCTAAGGTGTAGTACTAGATTTCGGTTTATCATGTCAAATCTAGCATTAAGAACCAACCTAAGTGAAAGACTCATCCAAGATCATCCTAAATAACCATTATCTAACCATCTAGACAATTGACTAATGATGCCTAAACATTCAATACACATTCATTCTTATGACATGGATCACACAAGTAGATTAGTTCACTCCCATGATACTAATCCATTTACAAATCATCTAGTTATCAAGAATTTCGGTTCGAAACTAAATGATCCATAATC
>PKMM01030605.1:892836-993959 GCA_002933915.1 Eutrema heterophyllum | reverse complement strand
TTATAAAATTTAAATAAAATGATTTTTTTTTTAAATTTCAAAACAATTTCTTATAAAAAAATTATTCCGCGCTATAATTAACGCGGGTTAAGTCCTAGTAAATACATAAATAGAAAGAAATAGAGTATTTCCACAAAAACTACTAAAATGAGAGGGAACAAAATTAAATTGAACAAATTGCATGAGATGAGATGACACTTAATTCAACTTTCTTTACAAACTTAGCACTTAATTTTATTTTATTTTAATTGTCTTTTAGCGTGTAAATGACAAAAATATCCCTCTCTTTGTCTACCTGTATACTGTCCACATGCGTACACGGCATACTGTACATGGGCTAAATTGTCATGAAATGTAACAAAAGTGCTAAAAACTATGAAAATTAATTTAAGTGCTAAAAAACTATCCAAAATTTAGGAAGTGCTAATTCTTGCAAAACACCTGGTAAAATTTAAAATTACTACTTTTTTTTTCTTAGGAAAAAGTCCTACTTTTACATTAGAAAAAAAAAAAAAATAATCTCACTTTGCATCTTGACGTTTGATAAACTGTGTTTTTACCGGTTTCTAACTCTTGTTTTGTGTATTTTATCGAGTCAAAGTTTGTTTTTAGAGTCTTTTAGTCATTTATTAAGTCTTTTCAAGTTTTAGGTGACTTGGGGAGAAAATAAGCCGTTTTGGGTGAAAAGGAGCATATGGAGATGTAGAATCACGCAAAGGCGTCAGAAGTTTGGCATTCGTTGAAAAACTTCCCACCGATGGATTGAGCTCAAAGATATCACAATGGATTATCTTTCATTTGGAAGTGGTTTGAGGCAATTCCAACGGTGCGATCCAAAGTTATGCCAGTTTTCGTGAAGACAGTCCGGTCTAGCGAGCAGAAGAAGCATGAGCAGAGGGGAGGCTCAGATCGATCGATCCACCTATGGATCGATCGATCCGATCATTTTGCGGAAATTTTCCAGATCGATCAGACTCGTCTAAATCGACCGATTCAAGCCCAGATTGATCGATCCCCCTTGGGATCGATCGATCCACTTTCCTGACGAAAAAGACAGTTTTTTTACTTCTTATTTTGCCTTGGAATCATCCCAACTCGACCTAATTCGACCCAATATCTATTTATACTTATTTTAAGCCACTTTCTACGGCTACGCTTTCTTTTTCATCGACACTTTGCACTTGTAAGTTTTTGGGGAGACGAATTTCTGACTCTGCATCTCTTGAGAAGATTTCTGAACCCTTTGGATTTCTATTTATTCGATTATGAGTTTTTCTTCATCTCTCTCTGTTTTCTCTGCAATCATGTCCGAGTAATCTCTCTGTTAGGTTTTTAGGTTTCAAAGGATTTTCATGAATCACTGAAACAGATCTATTAGAATAGGGAATTACATAGAGTTCTGAAATTCCCCAACGAATTCAATGAGTGTTTTTCATATCTTAGCCAACGGGAGTTGATGTCTAAGGTGAATTGTGGTTAATTAGACTTGTTATTAATGCTTGTTAGTCATAGAATCACGAACGGAAGTTTATGACGATTGATGACTAACAAAGGGGTTAATACCATTAACGTGGATTAATCTTTAGTAGTGATCTAGGGCCTAATGAGGCAATTGATTGAATGAGTGTCTAGAATAGATTGAGAATCACCTGAGTCGATTGCTTTACCCGAGAATTCGTTTGTCTAAATTTTCTAAATAACGTTTAAGGTTGTCTTGTTGGCCGTTTTGGTTTGTTTAACTTCTTGATAGCTACTTATTTATTTCTCTGTTTTTTGTATGTTTCAATTTTTTCGATCAAAAACCAAAAACCAAATATTCACTTAGATTAGATAGTGTCTCGTATTCTCCGTGTGTTGTTCGCGTGCCTGATATCACTGTGTTTTACCACCTCGAGTCTCATATTTTCTTGCGTTTTCCTTGTGTTTCATCTAGTTTTTACTATGTATACATTGCATTTAGATCCAGAGCGAGTCACGTTGCATTTTAGATGTCCTAGGTCGTTTTTGTGTTCTTTTGGCTTGCTGGAACCTTTCTCAGGTGTTTGGGAGTGACTTGAATCAGCTTGGATGAAAGGAGACGATTGAAGTTCGAGGAAAAACCGCAAAGGTCGAAGAAAGAGCGAGAGGACCAGAAATCAACGTGCGATCGGTTGGCAACCGATCACCAAGGTCGATCCCACAAAAATATCAAGTTAGATCGGTTGCTAACCGATCGCAGAAGCCGATGTTAAGGAAATAACACATGCGATCGGTTGCTAACTGATAACACCATATTTTGCATGTTTTAACCCCTTTATTTTGGTATGTTTTATTCTCATTCATGCATACTTTGTTACATATTCATGCATAAGTGTCTCATTTAGCGTTAGGAGTGTGTTCTAGAGTCTTAGGGTGTATATTTGCATGTACATACCATTTGGAGTCATTTTCAGGTGTTCTTGGAGTTGGAGAAGTTAGAGGAGTGTGGATAGCAACCATGGAAGGTCAATGGGGCAAGAAGAGCAAGGAAAACATGAAGGAGAGACTGTCAAGCCATTCTATCGGTCACTTGACCGATATAAGTGACCGATAGAATCACCCGATGAAAATCCAAAGACGTCACTTATGTCAAGCTCCTGCCAAGCCATTTTATCGGTCAGTTGGCCGATGAAAGCTGACCGATAAAAGCATCAAGTATATGTGTCTAGAAGATCGACTCAGATGGAAGCCTTCCCTTTGAATTTAGCTTTGGAGGTCTTCATCAAAGTTGTAGATAATTGAGTTAGCTTTCCAATGGGAGTGATTTCAACTAATTCTGGGTTGTATTGAAGAAGTTACAGCCGATTAAGTGGACACCTATTCAACCAATGAAGATTTTCTTAATTTCTTTCCATCAATCTTCTTATTTTTGCTATGTCTTGCTTTTGTTCGGTTTTGTTTTGTAATTTAGTTATGTGTGAGTAGTTTCATTATGGATTGTGGGAATGGTTGATTTAGAGGGATAGATGATGATCTATTGATGTTTAGGACAAAATTATATAAATTTTCATGTTTAGAAGTGGTCTTAAAGCTAGGGTTGAACTAGCTACTCAATTTCTAGAACATGGACAAATTACACTTGAGAGAGGTTTGGTAATTTTCTAGAAGATTTCTAATCATGTTTTTGATGCTTAGCAAGATGAGAATCATGACTAAGGATCATTAATTGGCTAAGAAGGATTTGTGTTTTATGCTTGTTGATACTTTTGTAGCAATTGAGAGATTAGCTAATTTGAATTATCAATGAAGGGTTTAGCATCATGAGAGTGAGTTAAACTATTTGTATGTGTTCCTTGCCATAGAATTCAGCTCATTGAGTGATTAGAAACACCATTAGTGAATCATCGAACACTCTTAATCGAATGCCATTTCCTACGATCCATATCTTTCTTTTCTTGATTGAAACCAATTTTAGTGTCTTGTTTTCTTTGAATCTGTATTTCTTGAACTAGCTTGTAATCATTTTAATTGTCATGTATGTTTTTATTCTCTGTCTTTTATTTTCTAGTTTTATCGTAATTAGTTTTTAGAACAAAAAAACCAACAAAAAAACCCGTTTAGCTTAGCTTAAGTAGTTTCTTGTATTCTTACTGTGCTGTTCTTTCTCTCTGTGGATTCGATCTCTAAGTACTCAACGACAAACCGTTATGATTGCGGTAGTCTACACATTAGGGTAATTGATGTGTTGAAAAACGACTTAATCACTAACCGATCGAACAACCGATCAGGATCGTGATACGACTTTTGCCTTGACTTTGGGACCAATCCCTTTTGTAATAAATTCAACACTTCTTTTCTCTTTCTAACTAACTCACCACTGACGAAAATATCATCAGCTCTGCTCCTTTTTACTGTTTTAGAGAACTTATCTCTTCTCTCCTCTTATATACATGAAAGATTCAAGATCTACAACATTATAGTGAAGATTTTCTTAACTTCTTTCCATCAATCTTCTTATTTTCACTATGTCTTGCTTTTGTTCGGTTTTGTTTTGTGATTTAGTTATGTGTGAGTAGTTTTATTATGGATTGTGGGAATGGTTGATTTAGAGGGATAGATGATGATCTCTTGATGTTTAGAACAAGATTAAAGAAGTTCTCATGTTTAGAAGGGGTCTTAAGGCTAGGATTGAACTAGCTACTTAAAGGATTTGTGTTTTATGCTCGTTGATAATTTTGTAGCAATTGAGAGATTAGCTAATTTGAATTATCAATGAAGGGTTTAGCATCATGAGAATGAGTTACACTACTTATATGTGTTCCTTGCCATAGAATTCAGCTCATCGAGTGATTAGAAACATCATTGGTGAATCATCGAATACTCCTAATCGGAAGCCATTTCCTACGATCCATATCTTTATTTTCTTGATTAAAGTTGAGTTAGTGCTTTGTGTTCTTTAATTATGTGTTATTAAAACTGGCTTGCAATCATTTTAATTGTCCTGCATGTTTTTATTCTCTGTCTTTTATTTTTGGTTTTATCGTAATTAGTTCTTAGAACGAGAACCAACAAAAATCGTTTAGCTTAGCTTAAGTAGTTCCTTGTATTCTTACTGTACTGTTCTTTCTCTCTGTGGATTCGATCCCTAAGTACTCAACGACAAACCGTTATGATTGTGGTAGTCTACACATTAGGGTAATTGATGTGTTGGAAAACGACTAATCAATTTGGCGCCGTTGCCGGGGAGAATTGCAATAGCCATTAGGATTTGGATTATATTTAAGTCTAAGTACTTTTCTTTACTTTGTTACTAAACTACTATGTTTTGTTTGCTCTGTTTTTGAAGGTGTATGCACACAAGAAGTTAAGGGCAAGAGAACTTACAACCACTTGTGCTAGATATTCGAAGACACGAAAGAGACAACCGAAGAGCAACCAAAGAACGTGCTGAGCACGTGAGGCGTTTAGGCATGGATGCTCAGCGAAATGATCCTCCTCACCTAGGAGAGAACCAACCGACGCTGCCACTAGACAAAGTCCAAGGAGTGGGCTTAGACCCGAGGCAGCCAATCCATCCTCCCAGACAGCCACAAAGGATTGGTGCATTCGATGAACCCACTACACAAGGGGTTCTAACTGGGATAAGGCCACCACCATTTGCGAACAACAACTTTGAGATTAAATCAAGTCTCATTAATATGGTGTAGAACTCAAGGTTCTTGGGGATGGCTTTGGAGAACCCGATCGACCACATCGATCAGTCTCGGAGGACGTTGTCAAGTTAACTCTCTTCCCATTCTCTTTGGGAGACAAAGCTGCCCAATGGGAGAAGAGTGTGGTTACTACCACCATACCAACTTGGGAGGAATGCAAAAAGCAGTTTTTGGTGAAGTTTTTCTCGAGACAAAAGACAGCAAAGCTAAGAAACGACATCACAAGCTTCAAGCAAGGAACCAATGAGTCGTTTTATGAAGCGTGGGAGAGATTGAAAGGATATACAAGAGCTTGTCCACACCATGGAGTCTCCAAGGAAGCACTTCTCGGGATCCTACACCGTGGAGTTCTAGAGAAATACCAACTCACTTTGAACACCGCAAGCAATGGGAGTTTTGCTAGCCAAGACGTTGTTAATGGAGAGATACTAGTTGAAAATCTAGCTCAAAGTGATCAAGGTTACGGAGGTGAATATGATCGAACGGTGAGGGATACGAGGTATGAAGATCAACGGTTCAAGGACATCAACGATAAGTTGGACAAGGTTTTACTTGTGAACCAAAGATCGATCAACTATGTGGGAGAGTTCGAAGGGCAGCAACAAATATACCAAGAAGTGGCAAAAGAGGGAAGTGAAGAACCCCAAGAAGAACTCAACTACATAGGAAACCAAGGAGGATTCAAGCAAAACTATCGGAACCATCCGAATCTGTCTTATAGAAGCAACAATGTGGAGAATCCTCAGAATCAAGTCTATCCCCCTTAACAGTAACAACAAGGACAAGGATTCCAACAACAAGGTTTCCAACCTAGACCTTTCTTCTATTCGAATCAAGGAGGTTTCAAGCCAAATCAAGGAGTTTTCAAGCAAACCAAGGGAACTACAACTCAACCTACCAGCAAGGCTACCAACCGAGGCCAAACAACAACCAATCTCAAGGAGGCTCATCGAACCAAGGGGCACAAAATGATGTGCAAAGTATGCTCTAACAGATTTTGGAAGGCCAAGCTAAAGGGTAAATTGAACTTACCAAGAAGATGGTAGATATCAACAAAAAGTCGATGGGGTGTACAACGAGCTGAACGCGAAAATTGAGCACTTGTCAACACATGTAAAAGGCCTGGACAACCATATTGCCCAAGTTGCCTCAACATCGAAAGGACCGAGCGGAGTTTTGCCCGGAAAATCTGAAGCAAACCCGAAGAAATATTGCCAAGCAATCACATTGAGGAGTGGAACTGAGCTACCAACAAGGGAACAAACTGTGGTAGAGGTTAAGGAACCAAGTCAAGATAGATTCAAAGATTTTGGTGAAAATTCGTAGGACCAGATGGCTGGATAGGTTATACCGATCGGTTGTCAACCGATCAAGATTCCTGAGATCGGTTCTTCCGATCGGTTGCATAATATGCGACCTGTTATTCCTAATCCTTGATCGGTTATCCGATCGGTTGTGCAACCGATCGAACACCCTGGATCGGTTGACAACCGATCAGAAAAACCGATCCCGGTGCAAAATGAAAGGAATGATGTTTCTGATGGTCTGATTTTTGACGTTCAAGAGAAGAGGAATGAGGGGGGATCATCTAGAGTTATTAAAAAGAAAGTGGATTTCATTCTTCCACCCTACGAGCCAAAAATCCCATTTCCCGGAAGATTCAAGAGGCAAATCATGGACAAACAATTCGAGAAATTCAAGAAGGTCATGAAGACGGTGCAAGTGACTATACCATTCGCAGATCTGATGCTTGAGTGCCCAATGTACAACAAGCTCCTCAAGGACGTTATGACCAAGAGAAGGCAACTTGAAGAGGCCATGGTGGTTATTAACCACGAGTGCAGCGCCATAATCCAGAACAACTTGCCTAAAAAGCTTAAAGACTTGGGCAGCTTCACGCTACCTTGCACACTAGGACCTTTGTCCTTTGGAAGATGTCTAGTCGATCTCGGTTCAAGCGTGAGTCTCATGCCACTGACTGTATCTAAGAGGCTTGGATACAGTAACTTCAAGAAGACGAGAATCTCACTAGTCCTAGCGGATAGAACAATCTGATTTCCGATTGGGATTCTTGAAGACTTACCATTGAAGGTTGGGAACTGCATCATCCCTACTGATTTCGTGGTACTAGAGATGGATGAAGAACCATCAGATCCCATAATCTTGGGAAGACCTTTCTTAGCAACCGCGGGTGCCATCATTGACGTGAAGAACGGCATGATCGATCTACACTTGGGGGATCTCGTTCTGAAATTCAACATAATGGAAGTAATGAAGAAACCAACCATAGAAGGAAGGGTTTTCTACATAGAGACCTTAGATGACATGGTTGATGAGTACTTGGCGGAGTTAAGCATGGAAGACGCTCTAGAAGTAGCCCTTACACAAGGGAGCGAAGAAAGTGAGCTTGTGAACGAAGAGGCGATCGAGTATGAGAAAATCCTTGATTCTCATCCACCGTGGAACAAAGAGGCATACAAAGAGGATGACTTCTCTATATATGGGTCTTCGTTTGGTGGTTGTCTTTCTAATTTGTGCAGGGTGCTCAAAAGATGTGAAGACACAAGTCTCGTTCTAAATAGGGAAAAATGCCACTCCATGGTGAAGAACGAGATTGTTCTCGGGCATCGCATTTCTGAAAATGGGATCGAAGTTGATAAGGCAAAGATCGAGGTTATGGTGACTTTAGAACCTCCATCAACGGTCAAGGGAATCCGTAGCTTCTTGGGACATGATGGGTTCTACAGGAGATTCATAAAAGATTTCTCGAAAATCGCAAGACCATTCACAAGACTCTTATGCAAAGATGTTGATTTTGTCTTTGACGAGGATTGCCATGAAGCTTTTGTGAGGTTGAAGAATGCTTTGGTGAGTGCACCAATTGTACAGCTACCGGATTGGAGTTTGCCGTTTGAAGTAATGTGTGACGCAAGTGATTTCGCTGTCTGGGCAGTATTGGGACAAAAGAAGGATAAAAAGCTCCATGTGATCTATTACGCAAGCCGGACTCTAGACGATGCTCAAGTGAGATATGCGACAACGGAGAAGGAACTCTTGGCGATTGTCTATTCCTTCGAGAATTTTTGATCCTACTTGGTGGGTTCGAAAGTCATTGTGCACACAGACCATGCTGCATTAAGATATTTGCTGGCTAAGAAAGATGCCAAGCCGAGATTGTTGAGGTGGATTCTTCTCCTACAAGAGTTCGACCTTGAGATCAAAGACAAAAAGGGGATTGAGAATGGGGTAACTGATCATTTATCAAGAATGAGAAACGAGGAGACAATCCCCATCAATGACTCATTGCCCGAAGAACAAGTGAACTTGATCCGAACTTTGTACAAGGCGGATTTTATGATGGAAGAAATATTGTCAACAAACACCATGGAGGTTAGCTTGCCTTGGTATGTAGATATTGTCAACTTTTTGTCAATCGAGAAAGAATCACCAAATCTTCAAGGGTATTCAAAGAAGAAATTCTACAAAGATGTTCGACATTATTTTTGGGACGAACCTTACCTCTATAGGCGTTGCAACGATGAACTCTATAGAAGATGCATTTCAGAAGAGGAGACTCCCGGGATTTTGTCCAGATGTCACGGATCGGACTATGGAGGACAATTTGCAACATTCAAGACGGTCCAAAAAGCTCTACAAGCGGGATTCTGGTGGCCTACAATGTTTAGAGATGCTTACGATTACATATCTAAGTGTGATGCATGCCAAAGGAGAGGCAACGTAAGCATGAGGAACGAAATGCCTCAAAACCCAATTCTTAAAGTCGAGGTGTTTGACGTTTGGGGCATTGATTTCATGGGACCATTCCTGTCATCGTATGGCAACCAATACATCCTTGTAGCGGTTGATTATGTGTCAAAATGGGTGGAAGCCATAGCGAGTCCAACAAATGATGCTAAGGTCGTTGTGAAATTGTTTAAGAGCATCATTTTTCCAAGGTTCGGAGTTCCACGTGTTGTCATAAACGATGGAGGAAGCCACTTCATCAACAAAATATTTGAAGGACTTATGAAAAAGCATGGAGTGAAGCATAAGGTAGCTACACCTTATCATCCCCAAACATCTGGCCAAGTGGAGGTATCAAACCGTCAAATCAAGGCAATTCTGGAGAAGACGGTGGAAAAAACAAAGAAGGATTGGGCCACAAAGCTGGATGACGCTCTATGGGCATATCGAACGGCTTACAAGACGCCAATTGGTACGACTCCGTTTAACTTGCTTTACGGGAAATCTTGCCACCTTCCAATGGAAATAGAATACAAGGCGTTATGGGCAACCAAACTCCTTATGGGCGCTGCACTCATGGGTAAGTATTACCATCTCTTCCAGCTCCTTCGTTCTATCTTTGATCGCGTCTTTAATGAACTTGTTGTATTGAGGGACTAGTAGGAAAGCATCAACCAGGGGCATAGTCATTTGGACCTTGTCCATTTGCTTATCAAAAACCGCCCTGTATTTCTCCATGAGTTGTTTTTTAAAGCGGCCCGGGAATGGGAGGTTGGGCTCGTAAGGTGGTGGTACGAAAAGAGTCTCTTTTCTTTTTGGCGTCTCCTTGGTCTTTTTCTCCATATTTACTTCATCTCTATTCATCTCAATGACCACTTCTTCTTCTTGTTTCTCAACGCCATCATTAAGTTCCGTTGTTGGAAGTTCCCTAGAGGGGAGCTATGTTCCGCTTCTCAATGTAATAGCGTTGCAAAACTCTTTTGGGTTGGCTTCGGGTTTGCCCAGTAAAGTGCCTTGAGGTCGTGATGAATAAGAAACACCTTTACCCTCCATTTGCTTGAACTTAGACGACAATGCCTCGAATTTGGAGTTGAGGTCATTGTAAGAGCAATCCACCTTGTTGTGGATTTCCACCATTTTCTTGCTCAAATCCATTGCTCCATTAGCTTGGCCTTGTAAGAGTTGTTAAAGCATTGTTTTCATTTCGTTATCTTGTGAAGTGGTGTTGCTTGCTTGCCCTTGTTGTCCAAAACCCGATGGTGCAGATGGTTGCCTAGGTTGCAACCCGCCTTAGTTGCTTTGAAAGTTGTTCCTTGGAACAAATGTCCGCTGTTGGTTAGAAGGGAAAAAGCTCTTTTGTTGGAGACCTTGACCTTGAGTGTTTTGTTGAGGATACACTTGGTCTTGAGGATTTGCCACATTGTTGCTCCTATAGGAGAAATTTGGATGATTCCTATAGTTGGGGTTGAAGCCACCTTGGTAGCCTCCTTGACCACCCAAGTAGTTGACTTCCGCTTGCTCATTGTCATCTTCCCCATCATACTGAATTACTTGGCTTCCATCAACATCTCCCACAAAATTGACAGACTTTTGAGAAGCAATCAAAAGCTTGTCCATTTTGTCGTTAAGAATCTTCATCTCCTTTTTTCTTTGATCTTCAAAGTCACCGCCTCCTCTCGAAGATCGGTCATAGTCTTCATTGTAATTCCCATCGCTTAGAGCCAAGTTCTCCACGAGCTCCATTCCTTCATCGACTTCCTTCCCCAGAAAGTTTTCGTTGCTTGCCGTATCAAGTAGCATGCGAAACTTGGGTAGTATACCGCGGTAAAGAGTGCTGAGTAGAGACTCATCTGAGAAGCCGTGGTGAGGACACTGCATGCTATAACCCTTGAGGCGCTCCCAAGCTTCACAAAAGCTCTCGTTGTTCCTTTGAATAAAGCCATATATTTCATTACGGAGTCTCGACGTTCTTGAGTTGGAGAAGTACTTTGCAAGAAAAGCCTTCTTGCATTGGTCCCAAGATGTAATTGATCCAGTTGGAAGGTTCTTTTCCCATTGATGCGCCTTGTCTCCCAGAGAGAAAGGGAACAATCTCAGCTTGAATGCATCTTCAGAGATGCCATTGATCTTTGTCATCCCACAAATGCGATCGAATTGATCCAAGTGATCTAGTGGGTCCTCCATGGCCAACCCATGGAAATTGTTGCCTTGCACCATGGAGATAATACCGGATTTGATCTCAAAATTATTGTTTTCGACCGGTGGTGGAGTTATCCCTTGGCGGTTAGCATGAGTGTTTGGAGCATCACCGGCTCCAATGGGTCTAGGCGGTCGTGGTGGGTGGTTTTGGTTCACACCAACACCTTGGTGACCAACACCATGTGCAGCAGCTTCTTGGTGTTCAATTGGAGGTTCTTGTACTGCCTCCATACCTAGCCTTTCAATGTGTCGCTCCTGTTCTTGTCTTGCTCTCGTGTTTGCTCTTTCTAGTGCGCGTATGTCGTCAACACGTTCAACAAGATTTGCACTTCCACTTGATCTCGTGTTCATGCACCTAAACAAGACAAAGAGAAATCAAAGTGAAAAAGATTAGTAACAGCTTAGTCTCAAACAACATCTAAATCCTAATGGCTATTGCTAATTTCCCCGGCAACGGCGCCAAATTGATAGTGGACTTTCTGCGGTCCGCACAATTACCCGTTGTGCACAATGCCTCAATCTAATGGCATGTCATTGCAGCACTTAGGTATCGATCCACAGGGAAATAAGAACGACGCACTAAGAATACAAGACGCTATCTAATCTAAGCAAATATCTGGTTTTGGTTTTGATTCGAACAAATTGAAACATACATAAATTTAACAAGTGACAGAACACGATATGAATTTCAATAAAATGAGAAACAAAGCAAACAAGAAAACGTTTAATATCGATTTAGATAAACGAATCCTCGGGTAAAGTTAACGACTTGGGTGATCCTCGCGTCTATTCAAAATGCTCAAACATTGAACTAAATACCTCCTTAGGCCTTAAATCACTACTAAAGATTAATCCATGTCAATGGTATTAACCCCTTTCTTAGTCATAAACCGTCAAAAACTTCCGTTCGCGATTTTATGACTAACAAGCGTTAAATTCAAGTCTAAACAGCCACATTTCACCATAGACTACAACTTCTGTTGGCTAAGATATGAAAAACGTTCATTAAATTCGTTTAAGACTTTCATCAAACACCTTCCGGGTGATGAAAGTCCCTAGGTTCTAGATCAACTAGATCAAGGTTAATCTAGCATTACGAACACTTAATGAACAAGGATTTCAAGTAATATAATTCCTAAACATCAAGAACAAACCCAGAATCACCCTAATCTACTTCATCCAAGAACCCTAAAAGAACTACTCACACATAGCTAAATCACAAATATAAACCGTACAAAAGAAAGACATAAGCAAAGTAAGAAGAAAAGTAGAAGAAGATTGAAGAAAACTTCACTAGATCTTCAAAGAACATCCAATCTTCAATTAAGAACAAGGGTTTTCTCTCAAGAGATTTTTGTTAAAAGTCATCAAAGTTGGTCTTTCTGGTCTAAAAACCAGTTATTATACAGGTCTGGCCGACAAAGAAGAAGAGATAGTGGGCCAAATAGTGAAAAACACGTTTTAGGAACTGTTTTTGGAGGCTGGGTCGTGTGTTTTTGACTTCTGAAATTTAAGCCTCCATTTTATCGATAAAACAGATTGCAGAAACGTCAATTCTCCGGCTTCCATCCTTCGTCTATTTTATAGGCCAAGTGGCCGATAAAACCTTCACAGAAACCTGACAGAAACTCGACGTCCTCGGCTTGGTGATCTTCCTTTTTATCGGCCAGGTGGCCGATAAAACCTTCACAGAAACTTGACGTCTTTGGCTTGGTGATCCTCCTTTTTATCGGGCCAGTTTATCGGCCAGGTGATATATCATGATTTTTACCCCTTTTAGGCCATGATATAGGTCCGTTTTATAGAGTCTTTCTACTATTTTGGAGTTTTTAGAGTCTTTTACAGGTTTTAGCACGTTTGGAGCATAATTGGAGATATTGGAGCTTTTTGGTGCATTTTGGAGCAAAACAGAAGTTCGTGTAGCTGAGTACCCAATTTGAAGCCTCAGTATCGGTCGATACTCACTGCAGCAAAACACGAAGCGCGACTTTAATGAAGAGTTGAAGAATTGCAAAATTGCCCAGAAGACTTTATTATTTATAATTTAGCCCAAAACGTGTTTTATGAGTTTAAATTAGGTTTTTAAGCCACTTTGGCTAGGACGTTCTAATTTACGCTAAATTGATTTCGGAGTTTTGGAGAGAGCTTTCTGAGAGAGACAAGTCTGAGACTCTGTTCATCCTAGAGAAGATTTCGAACCCTCTTGTTACTCTACTTTTCATTATTTATCTGAGTATTATTTCAGTCATGTTTATTGTTTCAATTGCCATGTCTGAGTAGTTCTCTTGTTAGGTTCAAGGTTCTCATAAGGGTTTTCTCTGAATGTTAGGTTAATTGAATGATTAGGGTTCACAATCTGAATTAGTTCTTCGCCTTAGGTTCTTCCCAAAGCTAATTCTAGCCTGATCACCTAGAACTTAGATCTTAGGATAATTGGTTAGGCACGAGAGTGCGATTAATTACCTGACAGAACCTAGGTGAGCAAAATAACTATTCGCAAAGAGATTTGGTTTAGTTGTTTTGTGAACAAATCAAACCTGAGCTAAAAGCTAGTTTAGACTTTAGGATCCGCAAAGAGATTTGGAATTCTAGGATTTAGACTTAGATAGTTTTCGCAACGAGAGTTGGTTAGCTATACTTTAGTGATTTGAGTTCAAGAACCGCGCTAAATCTGAATCATGTTAGTTAGTTTATCTACATTCATTGAATTCCTGAGAAATACCATGAGCCTATCTTCTTTCCCATTGATTCACAATTTGTTTAATTTACGTATTGCTTTTAATTACATCTTTTTGGTTTAGCTTAATTCTAATCTACATAATCTACTGTGTGATATCTGGAGTTCTTGTGTTCGACCCCTACTTATACTACAACAACTGCTTTAGTACTTTTAGGGTATTAATTTTAGCATATCAAATTTGGCACCGTTGCCGGGGACTCAATTTCGCCATTAGATTTTAGTGAAGAATTTCGACTAAATCGTCGAGTATCGATCGACACCCTAGTGGTATCGGTCAACACTCGTCGCGTTTTTTTTTAGTTACTTACGTTCTTGACTTTTGTGTTTCAGGTGTATGCCTACTTGAGAAACCAGAAAAAACAAGAGCACTCAGCTAGTTGATCTGTCAAACGAGCAGCTAGCACATTTGGAACGCACACTAAGAAAAGCAAAGAAGCCAGCAGAGATGAACAACAACCCAGTGGTTTTGATTCAGGATGAGGCTGGTGCTTTCAGAGACCGAGAGGGTCAACTGCTGAGAACGATGCGGTTGTGCGTGGTAGAACAATTGGTGAATGCAACAGACCTAATCAGTTCTACGCCAATCGATCAGCGATCGTCCTCCTGCCTTTCAGAGGAACGACTTTGAGCTGAAGCCTGCATACTACACTCTTGTGGGTCAGCACCCTTTTCATGGTCTTTCTCATGAACACCCCATGGATCATATTGAGAAGTTCGAGGATTTGGTCTCTAGCATCAAATGCAATAGAGTGTCCTATGACTATCTATTCTGTAAGCTTTTCCCATACTCTCTTGGTGGGGATGCTTCTTATTGGCTCAAGCAATTACCAGCTGGGTCATTGACTACGTGGGATGAGACTAAGGCTGCTTTCCTCAATAATTTCTATGATGATGCGAGATCAGAAGAGTTTAGGAACAAGATTTCCCAGTTTTCTCAGGGAACGTCTGAGGCTTTCAAGGCTGCTTGGGCGAGATTCAGATCGTATTAGAGGGATTGTCCACATCATGGGTACACTATGGTTCAGTTGCTGAGTTTCTTTTTCAGAGGGATTGATTGGAGATATCAGATGGTTTTGGACTCTGCGAGCAATGGAAACTTCTTTACCAAATATCCTGATGATGCTTACCAGCTGATTGAGAATTTTGCGTCTAGCAATAGCACCAAGAGTGCTGACATGGAGCGTAGGAAGCTAGCTAGTGGTATGGAAGGTTCACAAATTGCTGAGGTGCATGCGAAGCTGGATTCGGTGCATGATTTGTTGATGGGCAAGCAGTAGAAGGCTGTTCACTTTACTGATGATGTCGAGGTTTTCAATGAGAATGAGGTAGAGGATGTTAACTACATTAGTGGTTCTGGTTTTCAAGGTCAGAGGAATCAATACAACAACCGAAAAAACTTCAACAACAACTTTCAGCAAGGAGGATTCAAATCTGATTTCAAGCTTTCAGGTTTTGGAGCGAATATCTTTGATCAGAAACCAATGCAAAACAGCGATTACACAAGGAACTATGGGAGTTCGTCCTATCAATCTCCACCGCTCAAGACTCAGGAGAGTAAGATCGAGGCTATTTTTGAACAGCTGGTTCAAGGGCAGGATAAGATGACAGTGAGTTTCAATGGGAAGTTGGATGATCTTTACACAACCTTGAATGGAAGGATCGAAGCTCTCAGCATGAGCCAAAAGAAGTTGGAAATTCAGGTTGTTCAAACTTTAGAAGCTGTGAAAAGACAAGAGGGTGTTCTTCCAGGTAGAGGAGAAAACCCAAGGAGGGAGCACGTCAATGCAATCACTCTAAGGAGTGGAAAGAGGTGAATACAGGAGTGAAAGGTGGTTTACCTGCAAAGAATTTCGTCGATCTCGACGATGAGGATTCTGAAATCCCCAGGGTATCGATCGATACACCCCAGTGTCGATCGACACCAGTCGAAATCTTGAAACGGGACGACTCCAAAACCCGTGTATTGATCGACACTCCTAAAGCGTCGGTCGATACTGAGCCTACTGTCGAGAAGACACCTGAGATTTTGAATGTGGTGCCTAAAGTAGTTGTAGAACGAGTTTATGTACCAAGGGTACCTTACCCCAGAGCTGTTGGGAGGACTAGGAAGGCGGTGGAAGACTCTAGATGCAAGCAGATTTTGGACAAGCTGATTGTTGAACTTCCTTTCCTTTATGCTATTAAGACGTCTCCAGGTTTCAGAAGATATGTCAAGAAGATGGTGTCTAGCAACGTGAACCTTGAAGAAGGGTGTGTGATGCTTACTTAGGAGTGCAGTGCAATCTTAACCAACATAATCCCAAAGAAACTTCCAGATCCAGGGAGCTTTGTGTTGGATTGCAAGATATTCACCGAAAGGTTCGAGCGTTCTCTATGCGATCTTGGCTCGAGTGTCAACCTCATGCCATACTCAGTGGCCAAGAGGATGGGTATGACAGACTTCACATCCACCAGGATATCTTTGATACTTGCTGATCGCTCAGTGCGACTTCCAGAGGGGCTCCTAGAAGATGTCCCTATTAAGATCAGGAATTGCTTGATCCCGACTGATTTCATTGTCCTGAAGTATGATGTTGAGCCCAAAGATCCGCTCATCTTGGGCAGACCATTCTTTGCAACAGCTGGTGCATTGATTGATTGCAGGAATGGGAAGATAGCTCTTAACATTGGTGATTTGGTCATGACTTTTAACATGGAGAAGATGATGAAGAGACCAACCATTGATGGGCAGACATTCTTCGTTGATACTTTCACAGACATTGCTGAAGAATACTTCTTGGAGATGCATCCTGAGGATCCGTTGGAGAGGGCGTTGGTCTGTTCAGCTGAGTCTGAGGTTTGCTTGAGTGAAAACGCTGCTAGTTACTCGAAGATGCTCGACACTGCACCATCAGTATCGATCGATACTCCCTTAGTATCGGTCGATACCTTACGCCCAGACAGGGAGTTGGCCGAATTCTCCAAGCAAGCTGCTAAGCTTGGAGATTGGAGCGAGGAGAAAGCTCCTAAGGTGAAACTCAAGCCACTTCCAGCCAATCTGAGGTATGGTTTTCTTGGTCCTAATTCCACATACCCTGTGATTATTAATGCTTCTTTGAACAACGCAGAGGTTGCCTTACTGCTGAGCAAGCTGCGCATGTATCGCAAAGCTCTTGGCTATTCTCTTGATGACATTTCAGGTATATCACCGGATCTGTGCATGCATAGGATTCATCTTGAGGACGGGTCAAAGGCTATCATTGAGCATCAGAGGAGGCTGAATCCGAATCTGAAAGAAGTGGTTAAGAAGGAGGTTATGAAACTCTTGGATGCAAGAGTTATCTATGCCATCTCAGACAGTTCTTGGGTTAGGCCAGTGCACGTTGTTCCTAAGAAATGAGGGGTAACTGTGGTGAAAAATGAGAAGGATGAGTTGATTCCTACGAGGACTATCACTGGGCATCAAATGTGCATTGACTACAGGTTGTTGAATGCGGCTACAAGGAAAGATCACTTCCCATTGCCTTTCATTGACCAGATGTTAGAGAGGTTGGCTAGTCATCCCTACTATTGTTTTCTCGATGGGTATTCAGGTTTCTTCCAGATTCCTATTCATCCAGACGATCAGGGGAAGACCACTTTTACATGTCCTTATGGCACATTCACATACAAGAGAATGCCATTTGGATTGTGTAATGCTCCAGCTACTTTTCAGAGATGCATGATGTCTATCTTCACAGACATGATTGAGGACTTTATGGAGGTGTTCATGGATGATTTTTCAGTATATGGATCATCGTTCAAGGACTGTTTGGCTAACTTGTACAAGGTGCTACAGAGGTGCGAAGAGAAACACTTGGTCCTTAATTGGGAAAAGTGTCATTTTATGGTTCAGGATGGCATTGTTCTTGGGCACAAGGTTTCTGAAGCTGGGATCGAGGTTGATAAGGCTAAGATTCAGGTTATGACAAGTCTGCCACCACCGACTTCTGTGAAGGATATTAGAAGTTTTCTGGGTCATGCTGGGTTTTACAGGAGATTTATCAAGGATTTCTCTAAGATAACCCGCCCACTCACCGCCCTATTATGCAAGGAGACTCACTTCGATTTCACACCAGAGTGTCTTGCAGCCTTTGAGGAGATTAAGAGGGCATTGGTGAGTGCCCCTATTGTGCAACCTCCTGATTGGACTTTGCCTTTTGAGGTTATGTGCGACGCCAGCGATTTTGATGTGGGTTCTGTTCTGGGTCAGCGGAAAGAGAAGAAACTTCATGTTATCTATTATACCAGCAGAACGTTGGATGATGCTCAGAGGAATTACAGCACAACAGAGAAGGAATTACTTGCGGTCGTCTTCTCTTTTGACAAATTTCGACCATATATGATTGGGAGCAAAGTAATTGTTCACACAGATCATGCTGCTCTTAAGTATCTGATGCTGAACAAGGATCTCAAGCCTCGTCTTTGTCGTTGGGTTCTTTTGCTCCAAGGGTTTGATATTGAGGTAAAGGATAAGAAAGGAGTAGAGAATTGAGTTGCTGATCATCTTTCGAGGTTGAAGCTCGACTCAGACGTGCCTATTGATGATCAACTACATGAGGAGTCCGTTTACTTATTGAAACTGGTTTCAAAGTGGCTTCACCGAATATCTGCAATTCCCACGAATTGCAGGTTTCGGTATCGATCGACACTCCCCTGGTGTCGGTCGATACCCGTCGACTTCTGACCCTGTTTTGACCGTGGAACACCTTGGTGCTTCTAAGGAGTATCTCGTTGCTGCAGCTAATTCCGATCTACCATGGTATGCTCATATTGCCAACTTCCTTGCTGCAGGTACAGAGCCAAAACACCTACCGAAATATACCAAGAAGAAGTTTCTGCGAGACATAAGACGCTACTTTTGGGATGAGCCTTACTTATACAAGCATTGTTCTGATGGTTCTGAGTATGCTGGACACTTTGCTACTTTCAAGACAATGTCCAAGGTTCTTCCAACAGACTTCTGGTGGCCTACTATGTTTAAGGATGCTCATACCTTCATCTCGCAGAGGAGAGGGAAGATCAGTAAGAGACATGAGATGCCACATAATTTCATCCTTGAGGTTGAGATTTTTGATTGCTGGGGTATCGATTTTATGGGTCATTTTCCTCCGTCCTGCAAGAACCAGTACATTCTAGTTGCAGTGGATTATGTCTCCAAGTGGGTGGAGGCGATTGCTAGTCCAACCAACGACGCCTCAGTGGTTCTTAAGCTGTTTAAGACCATCATCTTCCCACGATTTGGAGTGCCTCGTATTGTTATAAGTGATGGTGGCAGTCACTTCATCAACAGGGTTTTCGAGAAGTTACTGAAGAAGCATGGTGTGAATCATCGTGTGGCTACTCCATATCACCCTCAGACCAGTGGACAAGTTGAGGTCTCCAACAGGTAAATCAAGGAGATTCTGGAGAAGATAGTGGGTACCTCTAGGAAGGATTGGTCTACAAGCTGGACAATGCGCTGTGGGCTTCTAGGACTGCTTACAAGACACCATTGGGCACTACACCTTTTCACTTGCTGTATGGGAAAGCATGTCACCTTCCGGTGGAGATCGAGCATAAGGCAGCATGGGCTACAAAGTTGCTGAATTTCGACATCAAGCCTGCTACTGATAGGCGATTGATCCAGCTGAACGAGCTGGATGAGATTAGGCATCATGCCTATGAGAACGCGAAGCTGTACAAGGAGCGGACTAAGGCGTACCACGACAAGAAAATCCTCCACAGAGTTTTTGAACCCAATGATCAGGTACTTCTGTATAACTCTCGTTTGCATTTGTTTCCTGGTAAATTGCGTTCTCGTTGGTCAGGTCTCTTCACTGTCAAGGAAGTTAGACCACACGGTGCACTTGTCCTGACTAATTCCTCCGGCGAGGAGTTCACTGTCAATGGACAAAGGGTGAAACACTACATACAGAGAACTGAGATTCCAGATGGACGCATGATGTCTTTGGATGATGCACCCACTGCCTGAATGGCAGTACAGTCGAGCTAATGACGTTAAACAAGCGCTTGGTGGGAGGCAACCCACTGGTGAGTCTGTACATACCTTTTTTCTTTTTATTTTTGGTTTTGGTTTTGTGTCATGTTTCATGTGCAGCAGATTCAGAAGCGCAGTATCGATCGACACCTAGCCGGTATCGATCGACACCATTCACACGACAAAGGAGCTGGGTAATTCCCAAGGGACCGTGAGCAACATATCGCTCGATGTCAAAATTGTATCGACCAATATCCCTTGTATCGATCGATACCACCATGGTATCGGTCGATACCCGTCACCCAGGTAAGCCTCCTTCGCTTTTCACCTATCCACTCGCTTTTCTGTTTCCTTTTACCAACTCTAGGCTAGATAACACTGGGGACAGTGTTGTTTAAGTCTGGGGGAGGTAGTTGCTGACAACGTGTTTGTTTTTCTTAGAGTCAGTCGTTTTGTGTCAAAATTGTTTTATTGAGTCAAAATTTGTTGGAGATTATGATCTTGTTCTTGACCATATTGTTGTGACTTTGCTTCTAAGTTACCACTGTTACAGAATCAGCTCTAGATCGACTAATGAAAAATCCAAAGGCTGACCAATTAACTAGAAGACACACATGTTTCCAGCAGAGTTCTTTTAAAGCCTGAACCAAATTTTTGCACTTCATCGACGTGGTTAGTATTCACAGAGCTTGATTCCTCATTCATATCTGACAAAGGAACACATGTGTTTAAAGTGATAGTATCTCTCTCCCCTGTTATAAGTTAATAAAAAAGAATAAAAATATGAAATGATTTTCTTCTGAGTAGAGGGTTAGGAATGTTTCCAGCAATCCCATTATTCTACTTGGTGAGGGATGATCACACAAAGGTTGGAAGCGAGACTAGGATTTTCCTATGATGCCATTATTCGCTTACACCCTTTGATACATTGAGAGGGAAGAACTAGGGATTCGGTGGCAAACACCATCAATACTCGCGTCTCATACCTTGATGTGTATATGCGAATCAAAAAGAAAAAAAAAAAGAACAAAATAAGAAATAAGTCCGGGGGAGAGAAAGTGATACAAAAGTGTGAAATTGGGTGGTTCCTTGTCATGATATTGTATGAGAAATAATCTAGAAGGTTCTTGGTATTAATCACAGCGATGAAACTGGCAATGATGGGTTTAATTGAACGATGCTGTGAGATAATGTGTGTAGTCTGGGGAAGCTGCGAATGTCTACGGAGAAGTACATGGTGGTTAGATTTGGAACTGGTTAGGTGACATTTGGGTGCTTGGGAAAAGGGTCATTGCAATGCTTCATGAACAGGTGAGTCTCCGTGTTTTCAAACCTCTTTCTCTGGTTTAGTCTTCTATTTGCTTGAGGGCAAGCAAAGGCTAAGTCTGGGGGAGTTGATATATCATGATTTTTACCCCTTTTAGGCCATGATATAGGTCCGTTTTATAGAGTCTTTCTACTATTTTGGAGTCTTTTAGAGTCTTTTACAGGTTTTAGCACGTTTGGAGCATAATTGGAGATATTGGAGTTTTTTGGTGCATTTTGGAGCAAAACAGAAGTTCGTGTAGCTGAGTACCCGATTTGAAGCCTCAGTATCGATCGATACTACCTTAGTATCGGTCGATACTCACTGCAGCAAAACACGAAGCGCGACTTTAATGAAGAGTTGAAGAATTGTAAAATTGCCCAGAAGATTTTATTATTTACAATTTAGCCCAAAACGTGTTTTATGAGTTTAAGTTAGGTTTTTAAGCCACTTTGGCTAGGACGTTCTAATTTACGCTAGATTGATTTCAGAGTTTTGGAGAGAGCCTTCTGAGGGAGACAAGTCTGAGACTGTTCATCCGAGAGAAGATTTTGAACCCTCTTGTTACTCTACTTTTCATTATTTGTCTGAGTATTATTTCAGTCATGTTTATTGTTTCAATTGCCATGTCTGAGTAGTTCTCTTGTTAGGTTCAGGGTTCTCATAAGGGTTTTCTCTGAATGTTAGGTTAATTGAATGATTAGGGTTCACAATCTGAATTAGTTCTTCGCCTTAGGTTCTTCCCAAAGCTAATTCTAGCCTGATCACCTAGAACTTAGATCTTAGGATAATTGGTTAGGCACGAGAGTGCGATTAATTACCTGACATAACCTAGGTGAGCAAAATAACTATTCGCAAAGAGATTTGGTTTAGTTGTTTTGTGAACAAATCAAACCTGAGCTAAAAGCTGGTTTAGACTTTAGGATTCACAAAGAGATTTGGAATTCTAAGATTTAGACTTAGATAGTTTTCGCAACGAGAGTTGGTTAGCTATACTTTAGTGATTTGAGTTTAAGAACCGCGCTAAATCTGAATCATGTTAGTTAGTTTATCTACATTCATTGAATTCCTGAGAAATACCCTGAGCCTATCTTATTTCCCATTGATTCACAACTTGTTTAATTTACGTATTGTTTTTAATTACATCTTTTTGGTTTAGCTTAATTATAATCTACATAATCTATTGTGTGATATATGGAGTTCTTGTGTTCGACCCCTACTTATACTACAACAACTGCTTTAGTACTTTTAGGGTATTAATTTGAGCATATCACCAGGTGGCCGATAAAACCTTCACATGAGATGCAATTCTTCTTGGCACGAGATGGGCATTTTATCGGTCCCTTTTATCGGCCAGGTGGCCGATAAAACAGCTTCTCAGGGACTCCGTCATCTTTTCCTCTTCTTTCTTGCCCCGTTGTCCTTCCATGTCGGCTCTCCACATCCTACTAACTCCAGGAGTACCTGAAAACGACTCAAAATGGTATGTACATGAAAATGCACAACCTAAGACTCTAAAATACACTCCTAAAGCTAAATGAGACACTTAGGAATGGATATGTTACAAAGAATGTATGAATGGGGACAAAACACACCAAAATAAGGGGTTTAAAGCATGTAAAAATGACACATATCAACTTACAAGCTGCCGAATACCACGAGAACTACACTTTTGGGGTTAGTGAACATTGAGTTCAGGTTGCGAGAGGACGAGTTTCTTGATGCCGTCGTCGAAGACGAAGATGAGCAACTACAAGCTGTTGAAGAAGATACTCCGATAAGTGAGGAGCAGAGCGAAGATCTTTACGGGGACATCAACTACGACATTCCCGAAATCAACTTCAACCCAAGGACTAAGCGGGAAAAGATTATCCATCAAGCGTACAAGATGCAGATGAAGATCAACAAGATGCAAAGAAAAATCAACGAGGTCCAGAAGAAGCTATTTTCGAAGCTCTTCCGCAAGCTCAAGAAGCTCCAACCGCCCAACTACGTCTCCTCGTCCGATGAAGAAGAAGCGGAGCCCAACCAAGACGGGCAGTTCGATGATGAGGCAGCTGAGTCCGCCAACTTCGAGGAGCGCCCAAGCACATCCCACCAAGCCTAGGAAGAAAAGCGAAATCAAAAACATTGTGAGAAATTATATTTCAAGATATCTTTTTTTATTATTTTCGTTTTTCGTTTCTACTTCTTCTGTGATATTTCTCGAGCTTGTGATACACCGAGACGGTGTAATTCAAGTCCGGGGGAGAGTACTAATCTGAGTTTTATTTGTTTTGATTTATTTTCATATATTTGGTTTTATTTTCACTTTTGCATTTCTCTAAAAAAAAAAAAAAAAAAAAAAAACGAAAATCATTATTCTCATTTAGAATTTGATTTTTCATTCTTCATTTTTAATAGGATTGAGTCTAGAAACTTGTAGGATTGCACTCATTTGCATAGGGGACAATGATTAAACACACGAACTTTGAAAACATTGCCCTTGATAAACATGTTATGATGCATAAACCGCTTCGAAAAATTGGGAAATCCATGCTTTGATCTCTTGGCTTGCTTGTCTTTGATTAGGATGAAGCTTGCTGTGATTTGATTCCAACTCTATTTACTTGAACCTAATTGAACGTTAATTGTCTCGCCTAAGGGTTCGAAAATGGGGACTCATATCCAAAAAAAAACACATGAAAGCTTTGAACTCTATGTCCTTAGGTAAAAGTATCATAATGCACAAATCGTTCCTACTCTAGCGAACTTCTCCATACTCATCGCTACTCGAATCTTTTACTCTAGAATCGAATCCAAAGTATCTTCTCACAACCATGCATACCAACTCTGTAACATTCAATTAGCTCGTTTTAAGTGCGGTCTCACAATGGGAGTCAAAATCACAATCAATCGGCTTGGTGGAAAAAGGTTAAGCGGACAAAAAGACGGTTTCAAATGTGTTTGGTTTTTCTCAAGAATTAATGCAAGTCATTACACAAAAGCAATAGAGATTGGGAACAATTGATGCATACGAGTTTCTCTTCCATTTCTCTACCCTTTTAGTTGCTTAATCATTCAAATTTTGCCTAGACTTGACCCTTTCTTTTGATAGACACATCCCAAATCACAAACTCTAAGAAGCTAAATTGGATCATAAACCGTTTTGATTCCTCTTTTTCTTCTTTCCTTTTTCTCTCTCTTTTTTACTCGCTAGATATTTTTCTTTTTCAACTTGGGCTTAATTTCTTTGACTATCTAACGACTTTTCTCGTATCAAGACCCCCTTTTTTTTTTCCTAATGCTTTTTGAAATCCATTAACATCAATCAACCCGAATCTTTTTCAAACCCCTCCTAAACTAGTCTCTTGATTCTCTAGACTAGCCTTAATGAAAGAGAGGACTCACTCAATCGAAAGCATAGGAAAGAGGCCTCACTTAATCGAAAATTACTTGGCTTCAAAGGAGGTATTGGGTAAGGGTACGGAACCATTTTAAAGATGAAAATGGTCATTCGAGTTAGCAAAGAGTAGTGAAATGGATAAGAAAACTCGAATGAATTTTTAAAACCATGATCATGCATTTCGAACCCCAAAGTGAGAGTATTTAGTCCAAATTAAGTTCAAGTTGATATAGAGTTGGATAACAATTAAGCAAGCGTCAACTAGGAACTCAATTTTCGAGCCAAGAGATCAAAGCATGGATTTTCCAAATTTTCGAAACGGTTCATGCATCATGATACGATTAACAAGGGCAATGCTTTCAAAGTTCACACGATTTCTTTTCAAGGAAAAGTTTAATCATTGTCCCCTATGCATATGAATGCAATCCTACATGTTTCTAGACTCGATTCTAAAAATTGACAAATGATAAACTAAATGAGAAAGAAAATTTTTGTTTTGATGTTTTTTGTATGCAAATGCAAATGAATGCCAAAAAGAAAAAACAAAACAACAAAAAGATAGAACAAAACAAATAAAAATACTAATTAGTACCGAGTACCCCTCCCCCGGACTTACTTCTCACCGTCTCGGTGAGAAAATAAGAAAGAGAGAGAGAAAAACATCACACAAAGTCCAAAAGTAAATGAAAATAAAACCAAATTGTGTGATACAAAGTTTAGAAAAACTTCTCTGTTGGAGTTATGTGTTTGCGGAGCTTGGTTCTCCTTGATCGAACTCGTTTGGTGCTCCGTCATGGTCGTGCTCAGCTCCGTCGTCACCAGTCTCATCTGCATTTTCCTCGTCTTCTTCTCGCTCCACTTCCTCTTCATCAGACACATACCCTGGCATCTTCTTCAGCTTCTTCATGAACCACTCGAGTTTGCTGTTAGTAATTTTGTTAATCTTTTGTTGTACCTTGTAGCAGTTGTAGAAAAACTTCTCTTGAGCGGTTTGTGGCTTCATCCGCAGGTACAGGAGAGTTGGAAGCTCTCTCTCGCTCACTCTCGATCGTCGCGGTGGACTGGGAACGGGTTCCGCTGTTGGCGATGTTGGACGTGCGGCACCGTCTCCTTCGTGGTTGAAGACTATGTTGTCATGGATTCGGAGAGTGGTTTTGGTGGCGTTTGGCAGCTTGATCATGCCCCTCCTGGATTCGGAGAGTGGTTTTGGCGGCGTTTGGCAGCTTGATCATGCGCCTCCTTCCTTCACGGTTCTCATACATGTACATGAAGACAGACTCGTCTCCCACGTCTTTGAGGAAGTCACATCTAGCGAGGTATGCTTAGTCTAGGCGGTCTCTGATTGGCTCAATGTACTCCGTCGTTAGATCGATGCCAATCTTATTGAAGATTGGTACTAGCATTCCGCCAATAAAAAGCTGAGGTTCAGTCGTCGTGTGGACCCAAGAACGGTAACTGGTGAGCTTCTTTGCAAACAAACAACCCAAGTTGCACCGTGTCCCAGTTGATCTAAGAATCCGCGGAGGTAGGGTTTCACTCCTTGATAAAGGAGGCAAATCTCAGCTTGGTGGACTGTGCTCGTATCATATCGGGCAAATATGGTGTTGCATAAGAGTTTTGCCAAAAAGCGGATGGTCGGGTTTCTAATGAGAGCAAGCTTAGGTGAAACCCCTTTTGACTTTCCCTTAGCAATCATACTCCAGAATTCTTGCATATTGTTTGGCTCGTGAAACTTGACCTCACCTCTCATTGGGAACTCGTAGATCTCGCATATTGTTTCGATCGAGAGCTGGTAGGGTTGTGCTTGGATTTTGAACGTCAAAAGCCCTTCCTCTGGTTTCTTTCTACCCTTCGTTTTGTTACTTAGCTCCACCGTTGAAAAAAACTCTCTTGTCAGTCCCGGGTACGTGAATGGTCTGTATGTTGCCAAGAAGCCTAGTCCCATGTTATTTAGCACCTCTGTTATCTCCTCATACAGCTCCATTGTGATCAGCGGCCCTTGGGAAAGGCCTCGCGTGGCCATCATCTTGACAGAGTGGAATGCCCTAGCATCCTTCATCTCTTTCTCCGTGTACCCCATATCTTCATCTGAATCGAACTCCGGAACCTGCTCCTCCGCTTGTGGTTTTTTGGAAGCGGCAGGTTGTTTGCCTCTAGACTTAGCAGCCGGCTTGGGGCTGTTGGTTTTGATGCCCGGGAGCTTGTTGCGTCAGTTGTGTTTCCCGTTGCTTGTTTCGCTCTGCGAGGAGGATTTCGACGAGTTTCATCCATTGGTGCCTACAAATTTTTTTTTGCAATAAACATCACAACGAGGCAACGGCATATACATCAAGAATCCGCTCTCTAGAGCTCATTAGCATTAAGTGATATGCAATCCACAGTTTATCCCAATTTTGCAACTCCATCAACACACATCAAAGTTGCTTCAAGAAAACAAAAACTGAAATTAAGTGGGGATTTGAGCAAGCTATCATTCCAGAATGATCATGCTTAACAATGCGGAGTCTAAGGAACATAATGCCCAAATAATTTGTGGATTTCCCCAAAAATTTTCAGAATTCATTTTCATGAACCCTTAGTGTGAAATTTCCAAATTTCTCCATGAATCTTGCAAATTAGCTCATGAAATTCACAACTCAAGGATTAATTACCATAACCCAGCCATAAACAATCAATTTCGAACCCTATCTAACCCTTTTCAAGAGGTTCTATGAACTTAAGTAAAAGATCATACCTTGAAGAAATTGGAGAAGGGCGAAGGATTTGATGTTCATACCTTGGAGATTTGATGATGTGATGGCCGAAAAGTGCAAAGGAATTGATTAAAGGTGAAATCGAGTTTTAAACGAGTGAAAACCAAGAGATTTTTCTTTGAAAAATCAAAAGTTGGGTGTGTGTTTGAGAGGGTGTCGCGAAAGTGAGAGAGAAGAAGGAGAAAGGGTTTTTTTTTTTTTTTTTTTTTTAATGACTTAACCAATCTAAACCGAAAATCTGGAATTGAAAAACGTACCTCGGGCTTTTATCGGTCCGGAATATCGGTTATGTGACCGATAAAATCGATTTCCAGAAACATGAAAGAAAGCGTTGACGTTTTATCGGTCCGGTTTCATCGATAAAGATGCTTACTAGGAAGAAACAGATATTTCATGAAGATCGGCCGTTTTATCGGTCTGGTTTATCGGTCAGGGGACCGATAAAATTCATCACCAGAGAGTAGCAGATGCGTCATGAAGATTAGCCTTTTTATCGAGCATCTCTATCGGTCATGTGACCGATAGAATGGTTGGCAGAGACTTGATATTTCTTTGACGTTTTGTAACCGTTTTATCGGCCCGTTTTATCGTCCAGTTGGCCGATAAAATGCTTTGTCAGTTTGATTTTCACGTCTTTGTTCCCGAATTACTCCTTTCGATGCCTGCAAAGCCTCTGAGACCAAAACACACAAAACAAACACTCCAAACACACGAAAACAAATCAAAGAAACAGAATCACATCACACATATATACATATGTACAAATGATACCTAGGGATTGCCTCCCGAGTGCGCTTGTTTTACGTCACTAAGCTTGACGTTTGGTACCTTTTCAGACGGGTGGTGGGTTAGAGAGAGAAACCAAGGTCTCCTCCTCTATGAAGTCAGATGCTGAGTACGGTTTGAGTCTTTGTCCATTCACCGTGAATTCTCCACCGGTCTTGTTCCAAAGTGTTACCGCACCGTAAGGCTGCACCTCCTTAACCTTGAACAATCCTGTCCATCTCGATTTTAATTTTCCGGGAAACAGCTTCAACCGGGAATTGTAGAGCAGCACTTGTTCTCGAACTGTGAAACCCCTCTTAACAATTTTTTTGTCATGGAATGCTTTGGTTCGTTCCTTATATATTTTTGAGCTCTCATAGGCGTCCAAACGGATCTCATCTAGCTCATGCAGTTGGATAAGACGCCTTTCCGAGGCTGTCTTAATGTCAAAGTTGAGGAGCTTCACCGCCCACAATGTTTTGTACTCTAACTCAACGGGCAAATGACATGACTTCCCGTAGAGTAGGTTGAATGGTGTAGTTCCAATTGGAGTCTTAAACGCGGTTCGGTACGCCCACAAAGCATCATCTAGCTTCTTGGCCCAATCTTTCCTTGAATTCCCCACTGTCTTCTCCAATATAGCTTTTATTTGGCGGTTCGAAACCTCTACTTGCCCGCTTGTTTGAGGGTGATAAGGCGTGGCAACTTTGTGTTTGACTCCGTGCTTCTTGAGCAAGCTTTCAAACACCTTGTCAATAAAATGACTTCCACCATCACTAATCACCACTCTTGGAATCCCAAACCTTGGGAAGATGATTGACTTGAAAAGTTTTAGAACCACCTTTGCATCGTTTGCCGGGCTAGCAATCGCTTCAACCCACTTGGAGACATAGTCAACCGTTACCAAGATGTATTGGAAACACTTCAACTTCTAAGATGGGGTTTTGGGGCATCTCATCCCTTCTACTTATGTTCCCCTTTTGTTGGCAAGCAACGCATGACGAAACGTAGTCGTGAGCGTCTTTGAATAAACTTGGCCACCATAGACCGGATTGGAGCACTTTGGTTGCGGTTTTGAATGAGGCAAAGTGTCCTCCATAGACTGAACCATGGCAATGGTATAATATGCCATTCACCTCCTCTACCGGAATGCATCTTCGGTAAAGACCATCTGAACACCGCTTGTAGAGGTAGGGCTCATCCCAAAAGAAGTAGGCGATGTCTCTAAAAAACTTTTTCTTGTGGTAGTTATCCAGGTTTGGTGGTTCTCTTCCACAAGCTAGATAGTTCACGAAATCAGCGTACCAAGGCAAGTCTTGCTCCTTCAAGCTCTTTGCTTCCTCGAGTTTCAACCCAGTGTGATAGGTTTTCTTCAAAATCTTTATGAGCATTACATGTTCCTCGGGGAGAGAATCATCTATTGGGATTGCATCTTCAATCCTTAACCGAGACAAGTGGTCCGCTACCCCATTTTCGATGCCTTTCTTGTCCTTAATCTCCATGTCAAACTCTTGTAGAAGAAGAATCCACCTTAGAAGCCTTGGCTTAGCATCCTTCTTAGCTATTAAGTGTCTCAAGGCGGCATGATCTGTGTATACCAGGATCTTTGATCCAACCAGGTAGGAGCAGAACTTCTCAAAAGCAAATACTACCGCCAATAGCTCCTTTTCCGTGGTTGCATACTTTGTCTGGGCATCATCCATGGTTCTGCTTGCATAGTAGATCACGTGGATCTTCTTGTCCTTTTTCTGACCCAAAACCGCGCCAACCGCAAAGTCGCTGGCGTCACACATGATTTCAAAAGGGAGACTCTAGTCCGGTGCTTGCACTATCGGGGCGCTCACAAGAGCTTCCTTGATCTCCAAGAATGCTTTCAAACACTAGTCATCGAAGACAAATTCCACTTCTTTGCATAGAAGCATAGTGAGTAGTCTCGCTATCTTGGAGAAATCTTTGATGAACCGTCTATAGAACCCGGCATGGCCTAGAAAGCTTCGTATTCCTTTCACCGTGGTTGGCGGTTTTAGGCTCATCATGACCTTGATTTTTGCTTTGTCCACTTCAATGCCCTTCTCCGAGATCTTATGGCCGAGCACAATGCCTTCTCGTACCATAAAATGGTACTTCTCCCAATACAAGACTAGATTCGTCTCCTCGCACCTAGTGAGTGCCCTGCACAGATTTGACAAACAAACAGCAAACAAGGCACCATATACCAAAAAAATCATCTATAAAGACCTCTACCATATCTTCAATTAGATCCGAGAAGATCGACATCATGCACCTCTGAAAAGTTGCGGGTGCTTTACAGAGTCCAAATGGCATCCTTCGATAAGCAAAGGTGCCATATGGACATGTAAATGTCGTCTTCTCTTGGTCGTTAGGGTGAATCGGGATTTGAAAGAATCTCGAGTACCTGTCAAGAAAACAATAATATGGGTGGTTCGCAAGTCTTTCTAGCATTTAATCAATGAAGGGAAGAGGGAAATGATCTTTTCTAGTGGCGGAGTTAAGCTTTCGATAATCAATACACACCCTATGACCGGTGATAGTCCTAGTTGGGATTAGTTCATCTTTTTCATTTTTTATCACCGTAATTCCACCTTTTTTAGGCACCACATGGATCGGGGACACCCAAGTACTATCAGAGATAGGGTATATGATCCCCGCATCTAAAAGCTTAAGAATCTCTTTCTTGACAACCTCTTTCTTGACAACCTCTTTCAAATTAGGATTTAACCTTCTTTGATGCTCGATAGAAGTCATTGATTCATTTTCTAGATGGATCCTATGTGTGCAAAGAGATGAGGAAATTTTTTTAATATCATCAAGTGAATATCCAATGGCTTTCCTAAACCTTTTCAATTCCTTCAAAAGGGTGACAATTTCATTTTCACTAAGCTCATCATTAACTATCACCGGGTAAGACTCGTTTGGACCTAAGAACGCATACCTCAGTCCAATTGGGAGCGGTTTGAGGTCCACCTTTGGGGCTTTCAGCTCGCTCCAATCATCATCAAAGCTAGTCTCACCATTGCTAGCTTCTTGCTCGTCATCAAGGTCAACATCCAAAGCACTCATGAAGTCAATATCCGAAGCACTCGCATTGTGTTCCAAATCGACAGGTTCTTCGTGTTGTAGTTCCAAGAATGAACTCTCCCCAACAAGTGCTTTGTGCGAGTCAAGTATCCTTGCGTACTCAACACTCTCAGCATGAAGAAACCCATGTTCTCCTTGGTTATTAGTTAGCGCCACTTGGAGATGATCTTCCAAGGCTAGCTCTTCTAGTAGTTCATCCGCCAATTCTTCCATAGCCTCTATGTAGAAGGCTTGACCGTCTATTGTGGGCTTTTTCATCACATCATTGATGTCGAATTGAAGAACATCGTCTTTGCCAAGTGGAGGTCAATTTTTCCGTTCCTTACATCGATGATTGCACCGGCGGTGGCTAAGAACGGTCTCCCAAAGATAAGAGGATCTTTGGGTTCTTCATCCATTTCTAGAACCACAAAATCGGTAGGCACCACAAAATTCCCGATCATGATCGGAAAGTCCTCAAGTAGTCCAACTGGGTGTCTCACCGACCTGTCCGCTAGAACTAGAGATATTCTACGGACTTTGTAACGGGTGAAACCGAGGCGTTTTGCAACTGACAGCGGCATCAAGCTCACACTTGCTCCAAGATCACAAAGGCAGTGGTTGAAGGCAAGAGGTCCTAGAGCACAAGGAAGCGTAAAGCTTCCCGGATCTCCAAGTTTCTTTGGCACAATCTTCTTTTGAATGATGGCGCTGCACTCATGGGTAAGTATTACCATCCCTTCCAGCTCCTTCGTTCTGTCTTTGATCGCGTCTTTAAGGAACTTGTTGTATTGAGGGACTAGTAGGAAAGCATCAACCAGGGGCATAGTCATTTGGACCTTGTCCATTTGCTTGTCAAAAATCGCCCTGTATTTCTCCATGAGTTATTTTTTAAAGCGGCCCAGGAATGGAAGCTTGGGCTCGTAAGGTGGTGGTACGAAAAGAGTCTCTTTTCTCTTTGGCGTCTCCTTGGTCTTTTTCTCCATATTTACTTCATCTCCATTCATCTCAATGACCACTTCTTCTTCTTGTTTCTCAAAGCCATCATTAAGTTCCGTTGTTGGAAGTTCCCTAGAGGGGAGCTCTGTTCCGCTTCTCAATGTAATAGCGTTGCAAAACTCTTTCGGGTTGGCTTCGGGTTTGCCCGGTAAAGTGCCCTGAGGTCGTGATGAAGAAGAAACACTTTTACCCTCCACTTGCTTGAACTTAGACGACAATGCCTCGAATTTGGAGTTGAGGTCATTGTAAGAGCAATCCACCTTATTGTGGATTTCCGCCATTTTCTTGCTCAAATCCATTGCTCCATTAGCTTGGCCTTGTAAGAGTTGTTGAAGCATTGTTCTCATTTCGTTATCTTGTGAAGTGGTGTTGCTTGCTTGCCCTTGTTGTCCAAAACCCGGTGGTGCAGATGGTTGCTTAGGTTGAAACCCGCCTTGGTTGCTTTGAAAGTTGTTCCTTGGAACAAATGTCCGCTTTTGGTTGGAAGGGAAAAAGCTCTTTTGTTGGAGACCTTGACCTTGAGTGTTTTTTTGAGGATACACTTGGTCTTGAGGATTTGCCACATTGTTGCTCCTATAGGAGAAATTTGGATGATTCCTATAGTTGGGGTTGAAGCCACCTTGGTAGCCTCCTTGACCACCCAAGTAGTTGACTTCCGCTTGCTCATTGTCATCTTCCCCATCATACTGAATTACTTGGCTTCCATCAACATCTCCCACAAAATTGACAGACTTTTGAGAAGCATTCAAAAGCTTGTCCATTTTGTCGTTAAGAATCTTCATCTCCTTTTTTGTTTGATCTTCAAAGTCACCGCCTCCTCTCGAAGATCGGTCATAGTCTTCATTGTAATTCCCATCGCTTAGAGCCAAGTTCTCCACGAGCTCCATTCCTTCATCGACTTCCTTCCCCAGAAAGTTTCCGTTGCTTGTTGTATCAAGTAGCATGCGAAACTTGGGTAGTATACCGCGGTAAAGAGTGTTGAGTAGAGACTCATCTAAGAAGCCGTGGTGAGGACACTGCATGGTATAACCCTTGAGGCGCTCCCAAGCTTCACAAAAGCTCTCGTTGTTCCTTTGAATAAAGCCGGATATTTCATTACGGAGTCTCGACGTTCTTGAGTTGGAGAAGAACTTTGCATTCTTGCATTGGTCCCAGGATGTAATTGATCCAGTTGGAAAGTTCTTTTCCCATTGATGCGCCTTGTCTCCCAGAGAGAAAGGGAACAATCTCAGCTTGAATGCATCTTCAGAGATGCCATTGATCTTTGTCATCACACAAATGCGATCGAATTGATCCAAGTGGTCTAGTGGGTCCTCCATGGCCAACCCATGGAACTTGTTGCCTTACACCATGGAGATAATACCGGATTTGATCTCAAAATTATTGTTTTCGACCGGTGGTGGAGTTATCCCTTGGCGGTTAGCATGAGTGTTTGGAGCATCACCGGCTCCAATGGGTCTAGGTGGTCGTGGTGGGTGGTTTTGGTTCACACCAACACCATGTGCAGCAGCTTCTTGGTGTTCAATTGGAGGTTCTTGTACTGCCTCCATACCTAGCCTTTCAATGTGTCGATCCCGTTCTTGTCTTGCTATGTGTTTGCTCTTTCTAGTGCGCGTATGTCGTCAACACGTTCAACAAGATTTGCACTTCCACTTGATCTCGTGTTCATGCACCTGAACAAGACAAAGAGAAATCAAAGTGAAAAAGATTAGTAACAGCTTAGTCTCAAACAGCATCCAAATCCTAATGGCTATTGCTAATTTCCCCGGCAACGGCGCCAAATTGATAGTAGACTTTCTGCGGTCCGCACAATTACCCGTTGTGCACAATGCCTCAATCTAATGGCATGTCATTGCAGCACTTAGGGATCGAATCCACAGGGAAATAAGAACGACGCACTAAGAATACAAGACGTTATCTAATCTAAGCAAATATCTAGTTTTGGTTTTGATTCGAACAAATTGAAACATACAGAAATTTAACAAGTGACAGAACACGATATGAATTTCAATAAAATGAGAAACAAAGCAAACAAGAAAACGTTTAATATCGATTTAGATAAATGAGTCCTCGGGTAAAGTTAACGACTTGGGTGATCCTCGCGTCTATTCAAAATGCTCAAACATTTAACTAAATACCTCCTTAGGCCTTAAATCACTACTAAAGATTAATCCATGTCAATGGTATTAACCCCTTTCTTAGTCATAAAACGTCATAAACTTCCGTTCGCGATTTTATGACTAACAAGCGTTAAATTCAAGTCTAAACAGCCAAAATTCACCGTAGACTACAACTTCCGTTGGCTAGGATATGAAAAACATTCATTAAATTCGTTCAAGACTTTCATCAAACACCTTCCGGGTGATGAAATTCCCTAGGTTCTAGATCAACTAGATCAAGGTTAATCTAGCATTAAGAACACTTAATGAACAAGGATTTCAAGTAATATAATTCCTAAACATCAAGAACAAACCCAGAATCACCCTAATCTACTTCACCCAAGAACCCTACAAGAACTACTCACACATAGCTAAATCACAAATATAAACCGTAGAAAAGAAAGACATAAGTAAAGTAAGAAGAAAAGTAGAAGACGATTGAAGAAAACTTCAATAGGTCTTCAAAGAATTTCAAATCTTCAATTAAGAACAAGTGTTTTCTCTCAAGTGATTTTTGTTAAAATATATCAAAGCTGGTCTTTCTGGTCTAAAAACCAGTTATTATACAGGTCTGGCCGACAAAGAAGAAGAGATAGTGGGTCAAATAGTGAAAAACACGTTTTAGGAACTGTTTTTGGAGGCTGGGTCGTGTGTTTTTGACTTCTGAAATTTAAGCCTCCATTTTATCGGTTGGTTTTATCGGCCAAATGGCTGATAAAACAGATTGCAGAAACGTCAATTCTTCGGCTTCCATCCTTCGTCTTTATAGGTCTGTTTTATCGGCCAAGTGGCCGATTAAACCTTCATAGAAACCTGACAGAAACTCGACGTCCTCGGCTTGGTGATCTTCCTTTTTATCGGTTGGGTTTATCGGCCAGGTGGCCGATAAAACCTTCACAGGAACTTGACAGAAACTTGACGTCTTTGGCTTGGTGATCCTCCTTTTTATCGGGCCAGTTTATCGGCCAGGTGGCCGATAAAACCTTCACAGGAGATGCAATTCTTCTTGGCACGAGATGGGCATTTTTTTGGTCCCTTTTATCGGCCAGGTGGCCGATAAAACTGCTTCTCAGGGACTCCGTCATCTTTTTTCCTCTTCTTTCTTGCCCCGTTGTCCTTCCATGTCGGCTCTCCACATCCTACTAACTGCAGGAGTACCTGAAAACGACTCAAAATGGTATGTACATGCAAATGCACAACCTAAGACTCTAAAACACACTCCTAAAGTTAAATGAGACACTTATGAATGGATATGTTACAAAGAATGTATGAATGGGGACAAAACACACCAAAATAAGGGGTTTAAAGCATGTAAAAATGACACATATCAACTTACAAGCTGCCGAATACCACGAGAACTACACTTTTGGGGTTAGAGAACATTGAGTTCAGGTTGCGAGAGGACGAGTTTCTTGATGCCGTCGTCGAAGACGAAGATGAGCAACTACAAGCTGTTGAAGAAGACACTCCGATGAATGAGGAGCAGAGCGAAGATCTTTACGGGGACATCAACTACGACCTTCCCGAAATCGACTTCAACCCAAGGACTAAGCGGGAAAAGATTATCCATCAAGCGTACAAGATGCAGATGAAGATCAACAAGATGCAAAGAAAAATCAACGAGGTCCAGAAGAAGCTGTTTTCGAAGCTCTTCCGCAAGCTCAAGAAGCTCCAACCGCCCAACTACGTCTCCTCGTCCGATGAAGAAGAAGCGGAGCCCAACCAAGACGGGCAGTTCGATGACGAGGTAGCTGAGTCCGCCAACTCCGAGGAGCGCCCAAGCACATCCCACCAAGCCTAGGAAGAAAAGCGAAATCAAAAACATTGTGAGAAATTCTATTTCAAGATATCTTTTTTTTATTATTATTTTCGTTTTTCGTTTCTATTTCTTCTGTGATATTTCTCGAGCTTGTGATACACCGAGACGGTGTAATTCAAGTCCGGGGGAGAGTACTAATCTGAGTTTTATTTGTTTTGATTTATTTTCATATATTTGGTTTTATTTTCACTTTTGCATTTCTCTAAAAAAAAAAAAAAAAAAAAACGAAAATCATTATTCTCATTTAGAATTTGATTTTTCATTCTTCATTTTTAATAGGATTGAGTCTAGAAACTTGTAGGATTGCACTCATTTGCATAGGGGACAATGATTAAACACATGAACTTTGAAAATATTGCCCTTGATAAACATGTTATGATGCATAAACCGCTTCGAAAAATTGGAAAATCCATGCTTTGATCTCTTGGCTTGCTTGTCTTTGATTAGGATGAAGCTTGCGGTGATTTGATTCCAACTCTATTTACTTGAACCTAATTGAACGTTAATTGTCTCGCCTAAGGGTTCGAAATGCATCTTCATGGCCTTAAATTATATACTCGAATTTTCTTATCCGCTTTGCCACTCTTGTGCTAATTCGAGTAGCTATCCTCATTTTTAGGATAGTTCCCCACCTCATCACCTAAACCAATTGTTTCATACCCTTGATTATTTGTGAGTGAGGCATTTTTCTTGAAAATGCATACAATTGAAAAATCTTGTAAGAGAAAGGAACGACAAGGCTTATCTTCCTTAGATAAATAACTCGGGAACTAGGAAATAGAATGGTTAGGATAAGCTGGATTAAATGGTGAGTGAAGTGAGGAAGAGGGTGAGAGGAAATCGGTTCAAGGCTAAAGAAAGAGCCTAAGGTGTGAAAAGAAAGTAGAAAAGAAAGTAGAAAAGAAAGCGAGAAACTCTAGGAAAAGATCGTGTATTCAAAGTTGTCTAAACACTCGTTTAATAAAAAAAAAAAAGAGGAAAAATAAGGGTTTAGACTAAGAAGAGATATTCCCCTAGAGTGTTAACAAAAGAAAAAGAAAAATGAGGTTATGAACAATGTGTATATTTAGCCAAAAGGGCTACGGGTTTTATTTACGGGATAAGTGATTATGAGGCAATGAGCTTAAGACGAGAGATTAGAAAGCTAGGATAGGATGGAAGATAATCTTTGATACATCTTTGTTCTATTCCTTCCTTGCTTTTTTGAATTGCCCGGAAAATTTGTGAGAGTAAGTCGCCCGGAAAATTTGAACCTCCTCATGCATTATAGTTTCAAGCCTTTCTCACCAAAACCGATTGAGAATGTGTTAGATTCCCTTATGTGAGACCGCACTTGAAAAGATTTAAATGAATGTTAAAGAGTTGGTTGATAAGAATGCTTGTAGATTCTGAAATCTTAGGCATTTGAGTAAAAGATTCGAGTTGTGATAGGCATGGAGAAGTTCGTAAGAGTAGAAGCGATTTTTGCATTATGACATGTTTACCTAAGGATCTTGAATTGAAAGTTTCGTGTGTTTCCTTTTGGATATGAGTCCCGGTCTTCAAACTTCTCTTGTCGGCTTACTTTGCTTTATTCGCTTGAGGACAAGCAAAAGGCAAGTCCGGGGGAGTTGATATCACTGTATTTTACCACCTCAAGTCTCATATTTTCTTGCGTTTTCCTTGTGTTTCATCTATTTTTTACTATGTATACATTGCATTTAGATCCAAAGCGAGTCACGTTGCATTTTAGATGTCCTATGTCGTTTTTGTGTTCTTTTGGCTTGCTGGAACCTTTCTCAGGTGTTTGGGAGTGACTTGAATCAGCTTAGATGAAAGGAGACGATTGAAGTTCGAGGAAAAACCGCAAAGGTCGAAGAAAGAGCGAGAGGACCAGAAATCAACGTGCGATCGATTGGCAACCGATCACCAAGGTCGATCCCACAAAAATATCAAGTTAGATCGGTTGCTAACCGATCGCAGAAGCCGATGTCAAGGAAATAACACATGCGATCGGTTGCTAACTGATCGAACAACCGATCAGGATCGTGATACGACTTTTGCCTTGACTTCGGGACCAATCCATTTTGTAATAAATTCAACACTTCTTTTCTCTTTCTAACTAACTCACCAATGACGAAAATATCATCAGCTCTGCTCCTTTTTACTGTTTTAGAGAACTTATCTCTTCTCTCCTCTTATATACATGAAAGATTCAAGATCTACAACATTCTAGTGAAGATTTTCTTAACTTCTTTCCATCAATCTTCTTATTTTCACTATGTCTTGCTTTTGTTCGGTTTTGTTTTGTGATTTAGTTATGTGTGAGTAGTTTTATTATGGATTGTGGGAATGGTTGATTTAGAAGGATAGATGATGATCTCTTGATATTTAGAACAAGATTAAAGAAGTTCTCATGTTTAGAAGGGGTCTTAAGGCTAGGATTGAACTAGCTACTCAATTTCTAGAACATGGACAAATTACACTTGAGAGAGGGTTGGTAATTGTCTAGAAGATTTCTAATCATGTTTTTTATGCTTAGCAAGATGAGAATCATGACTAAGGATCATTAATTGGCTAAAAAGGATTTGTGTTTTATGTTCGTTGATAATTTTGTAGCAATTGAGATATTAGCTAATTTGAATTATCAATGAAGGGTTTAGCATCATGAGAATGAGTTACACTACTTATATGTGTTCCTTGCCATAGAATTCAGCTCATTGAGTGAGTAGAAACATCATTGGTGAATCATCGAATACTCCTAATCGGAAGCCATTTCCTACGATCCATATCTTTATTTTCTTGATTAAAGTTGAGTTAGTGCTTTATGTTCTTTAATTCTATGTTGTTAAAACTGGCTTGCAATCATTTTAATTGTCCTGCATGTTTTTATTCTCTGTCTTTTATTTTTGGTTTTATCGTAATTAGTTCTTAGAACGAGAACCAACAAAAATCGTTTAGCTTAGCTTAAGTAGTTTCTTGTATTCTTACTGTGCTGTTCTTTCTCTCTGTGGATTCTTAAGTATTGCAATGAAATGGCATGGTTGAGAAATTGATTACCAACTTGCAAAAGTGCTGCTATCAATTTGGCACCGTTGCCGGAGAGGTTTAGCAATAGTCATCGAGATTAGGACTCTATTTGAGACTAAGACACTAACTTTTACTAACTTTTTATTTTTCTTCCTTTTTGTTTCTTATAGTTGATGGCCATGGATTACAATGATTGGCCACAAGAAGAGGATGCCACATTTGATGAATGCAGTCAAGATGAGCCATATGTGGAGCCACCATTTGATGAAAGTGTACTCACATCAGAACAAAAAAAACCCGACCATGACAAGGGGTGATCTCGCGATTATGATCTGTTTGAACCTCATGTCACGTCGGGCAGCACTTGAGGGAAGGGAGCTCACAACTTTAGAGATAAATGTAGCTCATGCACTCGAAGAGGTAATTTATTGGGTTCCACCATGCCAACTAGAATGTATTTTTGACTTAACCTTTGAAATCTATGATTATGAAGATAGTCATTTGCCTTGCATTGAAAATGTAGCTTCTAGTTCGCATACTCTCAAGCTCATTAATGAATGCTATGATTTAATATGTCAGTCTCAAATACTAGATACCTTAAGAGTAGAAAAGCTTGCTAGAGATTATCATGAAGTATGTTTTGATATTAATTATCTATGTGCTTTGAATGTTCATGATATCGAGTTTAAGCTTTCAATGCATGAGGAATCTAGATCTCTTTTTGAAATATCTTATCTAGGGGATGTGCTTGATGTAGATAAGATCTTGAATGAGATAGATTACCCTAAGGTTGAGATGGAATCTAGGAAGGAAGTTGATGGAGATGAAGTTGACTATTTTGTGATTAACTCGTTTAAACCTGAAGTTGACTTTATTTTTCCATCAAATACATTTGATCCTCATGAGCATCTCACCATCAAAAAAAATTCCAAAATGTATGCTATATTTTTAGTAAACTTTCTTGATGTGAGTTCTGCCTCTTTGCCCTAGATAGTCGTGTGCCATGTTGCACATTTTGTTTCTTGCCCTAACACGAGAAGGACCAAAGGTGCATTGGCTCAACCTTTTGATTCTCATGATTAACATATGAGACCGAAGTCAAGCTTAGCGACGTAAAACAAGCGCTCTTGGGAGGCATTCCCATGACTATCTTTGTATATATTTTCGTTCTTTCTAGTTCCTTTTGATTTTTTTGTTTGATGTTTATAGTTTTCATGGGTCCAAGATCGTGGTGCTTAGTGCATGAATGTGTTGAGCTACAACACGTCACACTCCTCTCCAATCCAAAGGTATGATCCAAACTCCATTTCGTTGTAAATACATTCTTGCATTTTTACCTTCTCTTTGAATTTTGTTGCACCGAGACGGTGCAATTCAAGTTTGGGGGAGGATTTGTGTCTTTTGACCTTGTATTTTGTGATGTTATTTTCCTTTTTGCATACTTGAGTCTCATACATACATATAAGTGCATAGAAAAACCATAAAACTCGAAAAAATTGAAAATTTTGAAAAAATCCAAAAAGAAGTCATGTAGTTTGCATAGTCTCATTTCATTTTAGGATTGAGTCTAGAAGCATATAGGATTGCATTGCATATGCATAGGGAACAATGATAGAAAACACTTAGTATAGAACTCGATGTGATACCCTTAGTAATATTTTCATGTTGCTTGAACAACCCTTTTTGAAACTTGTATACTCTTTGCTTTGATCTCTCTACTCTAAACTCTTTGTCTTGTAATTACTTGTTTAATTTGAAATCAACCCCATTGATATTGGACTTAAATGAATATAATCTTCACGCTTATGGGCTTGTGATACATAACCATGTTTCAAAGAAAACACTCAGTCTTATCCACTTTTACCACTCTCTAATAACCAGAGTGGTCATTCTCATCTTTAGAATGGTTCCCTACCTTTCACCTTAACCGTTTTCTTTCCACCCCTCGTTGTTTGATTGAGTGAGGCATTTTTCTTGATAATTTTATTGCGTGTAAAATCTTGTAAGTATTGGGAACGACAAATGTTAGCTTTCATTTTTAGCTAGTCTAAGTTGTTCAAAGAAAAAGGCTAGCATTATGATGGGGATCCATGTAATGAATGGTATTTGGTTTGGGGAACATGAGCTCATGAAAAGTAAGATGAGAAATGGTTGAAAAAACAAACTCTAGAGATGAGCTTAAAAGAAAGACCATAGGAAAGGAAAACAAAAGCACTCTCCATGTTTGAAAAAAAGAGAAAGAATAAAAAGTTTAGGAAGAGTAAAAAGAAAAGAAAAGGGTCGAGTGAAAATAAAAATGTTCTCTAGAAGTTTGGGGTTTTGGAAAGAGAAAAGGGAGTTTGATTTAGCCAAAAGGGCTTGGGAGGTTTAATGAGCTTTAATGAAGTAGGATAAGAAAAGAAAATGGAATCACCATTCGGGTAGAAAGCTTTGCTAGGAGGGTAGAACAATGTGAGCTTAACTTTGTATGCACAAATTGTTTCTAGTCTTCCTTGCTTTTGCATAACATATAGTATTCCATCTTCTTGAGAGTAAGTCACCCAAAAAGAGAATGAACCTCCTTGCACTCACCACAACTAGTGCCAAAATCCTTTTCTTCCAAACGGATTGGACTTGATCACTTGCCCATTTGTGAGACCGCACCTTAAGAAAGATCAAATGAATGTGAGGGTTGGTTGCGAAGAGAACTTGTAGGCATGAGACATTGTTGTTAAGAAACAAGATTAAAAGTTGCGATAAGGCTTGAATGAGTTAGATTGAATTAGATGTTTGTTTTTGCAACATGCTAGTATTGTTCAAGGTGATCATATCGAATGCTAACTAAGATCTTTTCGTTTTTAGTTCCCATTTTCAAACCTCTCTTTCGGTTTGTCTTCTATTGTTTGCTTGCGAACAAGCAAAGGCAAGTCCGGGGGAGTTGATAACACCATATTTTACATGTTTTAACCCCATTATTTTGGTGTTTTATTTTCTTTCATGCATAATTTGTAACATATCCATGCATAAGTGTCTCATTTAGCTTTATGAGTGTGTTCTAGAGTCTTAGGGTGTATATTTGCATGTGAATACCATTTTGAGTCATTTTCAGTTACTTCTGGAGTTAAAGGAGAATGAGTAGCCATCATGGAAGGTCAATGGGGTAAGAAATGCAAGGAAAACATGAAGAAAAGGCTAAAAATGAATTATATCGGCCATATGGCCGATAAGACGGGCCGATAGAATCATGACATGAAGTTTTCCAAGAAGTTTCTCCTGCCAAGCCATTTTATCACGTTAAACAAGCGCGCTTGGGAGGCAATCCCTCAGTATCCTTTGTAGATATGTATATATGTGTGGTTTGATTTTGCTTCTTTAATTTGTTTTTGTGTGCTTGGAGTATTTGTTTTTGTGGCCGAAAAATGGCTTGGCAGGAGAAACTTCTTGGAAAACTTCATGTTATGATTCTATCGGCCCGTCTTATTGGCCATATGGCCGATAGAATTCTTTTTTAGCATTTTCTTCATATTTTCCTTGCATTTTTTGCCTCATTGAACTTCCATGATGGTTACTCATTCTCCTTTAAATCCAGAAGAACCTGAAAATGACTCAAAATGGTATGCACATGCAAATATACACCCTAAGAATCTAGAACACACTCATAAAGCTAAATGAGACACTTATGCATGCAAGAGGATAAAACACACCAAAATAATGGGGTTAAAACATGTAAAATATGGTGTTATCAAGTTCTTCATCTATTGTTGAGTTTAAGGCTTAGACTGGATTGATCACCTAGTTTATGATCTTAGGATTAATCTATTCATCAAAAGTGTTTTAGATTTCCTGAAAGAACTTAGATGAGCAAATCGTCCTTAGCCAACGAAAGCTGATGCTAAGGCGATTTGTGAACTTATCAAATATGAACTTTAATGCGTGCCTAGAATTCTAAGGTAAACCGACAGTTTAGATACTTAGGTTATTAGGCATAGTAGTTAGTGTAAAACCTGTAACACACGTACGAGAATGCAAAAACCGTTTTGCCTATATTCGAAATCACTTAGACAATCTCAACAGACTTGTCTAATCAGAATTACACGACCCTACTCACAGCAATTCGACACTGGCCAATTTCTAATCTACCCAAACTTACCACAACAACAGTTGTGTAACACTCGTATGTTCACTCACCAAGAACCCTAAATCTCTCTCGTAGTTTTTTTACTCGTTCTCTTTGGACGGCTAACCTAATTCTAGTCTAGCCTCTTTGTATATATACCACATCTCAACACGAGCATGTGTATAAAAATATTTGAGTTATCACAAAAATCAATAACATTATATACTTCATCCATGTTTCAAATAAACTTATAAGAACGAACGCTATATATTATTATGTAAGATAAGGAAATTTTCCATAAATTAGATTCAATCGTCATTATTAAATTTGTTGTTTACTATGAGAAGTCTTGGATGCACAAATATACTTCGTTAATACATGACGGATTTGTATATAGTAATTTAGGGTTTAAGGTATAGATTTCTTATATTACGACGAGTTTACGATGGATCCATCGTAATTTCGATGGTAATTTACGACGATTTTACGACGGAGCCGTCGTAAACTCTTCGTAATAAAAAAAATTAATTTTACCGCGTGGGGGGGAAATTTCCCGCGTGAGGGAAAAATAATGATTGGTTGAATTTTTTGTTTCATTATTACGACGATTTTACGACGGATCCGTCGTAAAATCGTTGTAAATTACCATCGAAATTACGACGGCAACAAACTCTATATACGATCCCAGATTTCTCTTCCTCGCTCATAATCACACAATCTCCTTCTCTCTCTACAAGCTCTCTCTCTCTAAGGTAATTTTTTTTGTTTTTGTAATTAGGTAATTATTAGATAGGATTGGAATTATTAGATTATATTTTTGATATTCGTTAATCTTGTTATTAATTAATTTTATATAATTTTTTTAGATATATGGCGCCACGTAGAACTCAATATCGCGTGTTTATGAGCGGTGATTCGGGACCGAGTGCTAATTTGGAGATCTCGTCATCTTCTGCCACACCATCCGCGGTTCCGAATTATGGGTCCGCACCAGCGGCGCCGCCGCCACCTCCATCTGCACCAGCACCTCGACCCCCTTTGTTATATGTGGAATTGACGGTCGAGGATATTTTGCATTCGCTGGGTCATGATGGTTTACCCCGGTTAGATCCGTGACGGCCGCCTAACACTTTTTGGTAAGTAAGATTAAATTATTTTTTGGTAATTATTTTTTTTTACTGATAATTGTAGTTTTATTTTTCAGGTTTAAGGAAGATAACAAAGTCGGCAGAGTGCGTCTGAGACCATTAAAGCCTATTTCGAGGAGCCTCACCATAATTGGTCTGCGGTTCCGCACGACATTATCGAGACGTGGTTCAAATGTTTCGCGGTAATTTTATCCTTTCTAATTTTTTTTTGAGAATTAATTTTTCTATTTAATCGTTTCTAATTTTTTTTTGGTCATTTTTATAGCAAAAATTGCACTGTGACATTGGGATCAACGAGACGGTAAAGACGCAGTTTAAGAAGAAGAGAAAATTGCGGCTCAATAATACCGTCTCCGATTGGAAGAGGAAGTGGGAGGTTGATTGGGATGAGGCGAAGCCCCCATACATGTCTTCCGAAGTTTGGAACGGCTTGAATACTTACTAGATGGATCCGCATTCGCAGGAAGTGGCCACTAAGTGTTCCGCTTCTCGGAAAACTATCGGTCCAGACGGTCTTCCGGCGGTTATGCCGCATATTTCGGGTCAAACGTCTTTTGCGGGAAGGTGCCTTCAAATGGTATGATATTTTTCGGTTAATTTCTATTTTTGTGATTTTTTTATTAATTAAAATTAACCATTAACCGTTTAATTTTTTTTGGAATGTCGTTTGGTTAGGCAAACGGAGGCGAACTTCCTCCAATGACCAGAGTTTTTGAGGAAACTCACAAAAAGAAAGACGGCTCTTTTGTGGATCCTCGAGCGGAGAAGGTCTACAATGACGTGCATGCAAAGATCGCCGAGCGTAAAACTCAGCTCTCTCAGCAGCTATCATATGGCGGTTGTAGCTCGGTCCAATCCACTACGCCTTTGACCACAGCCCAGATGGACAAAATATACGAAGAGGTAATAATAATCAAATTATATTTTTACATAATTATTTTTTATTCAATTTATTAAATTTAACGTTTCTTTTTTTTAAGATTGCCCCGGAGAAAAAGGGCAGAATTTTAGGGATAGGATCGATCTGAGATAGTGTCGTCGCCTCGTCTTCCTCACGTCATCCGTTCGACGATCCGGTTGAGTTGCGGAACGAGTTGAACACCGCCCACTCCGAGATCAGCACTTTGCGGGCGAAGCAGGTGGTATACGATGAGAAAATCCAAGTCTACGATAAGACGATCAACTCCTACAACTCTCTCTTCGATATTCTTGCTGCGAGTAACCCCGCTTTGGCGGCCGCACTTAGGAATTGACCTAAATAATAATACTTATTATTTTGTATTTTGAATCGTATTTTATTTTTTGAATTTTATTTATAAAATTTTAATTTTATTAATAATTAATTTATAATTTTAATTATTAATAAAATAAATATTATATATATATATATACATATATTACATCGATTTTACATCGTTTTAGAATTTACATCGATTTTACATCGATCTAAAATTTACGACGATTTTACATCGATTTTCTTTTACATCGATTTACCAACGAATTTACATCTATAAATTACGACGATTTTACGACGGACTACCGATACAAAAATTCGATAATTCGATGTAAAATGGTCGTAATTTTACAACGATATACCGACGAGGTAATTTTCGTCGTAATGTCGATGTAACGTTACGACGGATTTACGACGGATTTTTTACGACGGGTTTCCGACGATTTGTATACGTCCCAGTTTTTACGACGAGTTTACGACAATTATCGACGAACGATTTACGACGATTAGGCAATCGTCGCTAATCCGTCCCGAAACCTGTTTTACATCGATTATGTCCGTTGTAAAATGCATGTTTTTTGTAATGTAAGTGTTGATTTCCAGTCATGTGTCGAGAGCACCCACTGTCAAAGTACCATGCATTCAAGGCTTGACGCTTCGTGGAGGTATAAGTGACGTTGCCTACAAGTGCAGGTTCCTCAAACTTCATTTTAGCTAGGTTACACACTATTTCTTCCTGTGTGACATCATATTGTGCTTGATTCAGCTCTAGCTGAAGATCATACAAGTCAGCTTTAGCTACCCACATTTTCCCAAACTGTATAGGTTCTAGGTAGCGACGATGTCTTTTCCATGCCTTCCTGACTTTGTTTCTGAATCTGTAACAGTTCCTTTTCTTGTGTTCTGGCTTCTCATAGAAGTAACACACACGCTTAGTAGTAGATAATTGCAATACTGGAGTTCTGGCTCCAAAAGTTCCGAGTGTAGGTAGATTGATGATAGACTTCTTTGTCACAGAATGCTTGACTCCAGAAATCTTAGGGACTGATTCCCCTTTCACACAGTTGTTACACAAGGCCTGTTGTGTGACACTTCCCCGTTCCTATGGAAATTCACTAGTTGAAATACCACCGTTAACAAAAATTTGATAAATCACCAAGACAAGTCTGATTTGATCTACCTACTCCACAATAACCAAGACCCCAATTCTTCTTTGGAGGTTGTCCCATTGAGAGAATTTGGTCTAAGTTTTCAGTACATGTGTTGGGCATCCTTATCTTCTTGTGATTCTCAATCAGTTGTGCTTGAAGATCTCTGCTTTTCTCTTTCTCTTGATGGCAGACTTCTCTCAAGTTGTTAAGTTTTTCTTCAAGATCCTTGTTCTTCTCCATTTCAGCTGCAAGAGAATCTTGCTCAAGTTTCTCATCCTTAAAAATTTCGATTTTCTCGAGAACTTCTTTAACTCGATCTTTTTCCATTTCCAGAATGTTGAGTTGAGCCTTCAGCATTGCTTTGTCTTTAACCAGTTGCAGATTATCATTGCTTAGCTTAACCCAGTTATCGTATAACTTACGATATTCTGTTTTAGGATCAAAATCTTCCTCATCTTCATCAGATTCAGAGTCTGATTCTTCCTCTTTGTTAGCCACAAGAGCCACAAAATTCAGCATTAGATCTTCACACCCGCTTTCTTCATTCTCAGATTCTGAATCATCAAATACTACCATTGATTTCTCTTTCTGATTCAGAGAGGTAGGACATTCGTTTCTTGTATGTCCAAAACCTTTGCATTCGATGCACTTGAGTTCCTTCCTTTTGGCAAGTGGACATTCATTCCTGAAGTGACCGAACCCTTCACATTCATGACATTGAATATCTTTCTTCTTTCCCGATCGTTCTCCTTCAAATCGATATCCTCTGCTTCCTCCTCTTTCTGAGTCATTTCTCTGGAACTTATTTTCACCTTTCTCAAAACCTTTTAGAATCTTGTTGAAGTTTCTAGCCATGAGGCTCAGATTTTCTTCACACTGTGCAACCCTGTCATTCTTACTCTCTGCAGCAAAGGCAATACCCTTCTGTATTACTGACTCATCTGCGGTGGCTTCCATTTCTTCAGCCTTAAGCTTTCTGACAAGTTTGTGAAACTTCATCTCATCAGTATTCATGGAGTATTTCAGGACTGCTTTATGTGCAGCAAATTTAGGGGGCAAACATCTAAGGAGTTTTTTGACTAGCTTCTTTTCCTTATATTTTTTACCTAGCACAGAAGCCTCATTAGCAATAGTGCTGATCTTGGCTGTGAAGCTAGCAACCGATTCATCCTTGGCCATCTTGAGATTTTTGAACTGAGAAGGTAGATGGTCAATCCGAGTTCTTCTCACACTTGTATCCCTTTCAAAGTGATTGATGAGTGTGTCCCATGCATTTTTTGTTGACTCACATCCCTGAATAATTTTGAATTCATCTAGATCAACTGCAGAGAAGATAGTAGAGATTGCTTTTCAGTTCAATTTGGATGCATTCTTGTCTACTTCAGTCCACTGCTCCTTAGGCTTCGGGATAGTTGTTTTCTTGCCATCTTTGTCTTCAAAGATGATAGTAGGAACTGATGAGCTCAGGTTTTAACCATAAATGTAACTACCGCAAGTGCACAGCAATACGAAGTAGTAATGGAGGGATCGAATCCACAAGGATCAAGCGTTACGACTATGAGAATGCAGGATGAAATTAAAGCTAAGACAAATGACAAATTTTTGTTGGTTTTATGATTTCGAAACTAAGAACGACAACTAAAACGGTGTAAAGTCAGATAAAGAATGCGCTAAGCCTCGGGTGATGTTGCGGGAAATCACAAACAACGGTTAATGCATCTTAAACAGGGGTTTGCATTAAGAAACGTCTAGAACTCAAACCTAATAATAGATTAACCTCCTCCCGGAGTATTAATCCATATGCTTAAAACCATGAAAACTAACTCCCGTTGAATTCAAGTGTTCTAAGCATGCTTTTCTAGTTCGATTTGATAAGTTCACAAGAACGTCTTAACATCAACTCCCGTTGGATAAGGACGCTTTGCTCATCTAAGATAATTCCGGCATCTAAACAAACACTCTCGTGCGTTAGATAACCCAAGATCAAGAACTAAGTGATCAGTTTAATTCAAGCAATAAGAACACCCTAGACGAAGAATCCACCGAATAAACCCCCGTTTAAACTATCCTAAACCGTTAAATCATGAAATCCCTTAACACCCTTGGCTTAACTAAGAAACTACTCACTCATATATGCAGAGCAAAAACAGAGAGATGATGAAGAACACATGATTAATCAAAACAGAAATTGAAAAGAGATTAAGAAAACTTCTCCAATATGTAGAATCCAAAGTTGCTTTCCAAGCTTACAAAATCACCAAGATCAAAAAAAAGAGTACAGAGAGAAGAGAATATGATACATATGAGATAAAATCCCCTATTTTCGAGAGTTTTTCGTCAAAGAGAAAGACAAAATTAGGTGAAATAGTTCAAAACACGTTTTTTACATTGTTTTCAGGTCATGGATCGATCGATCCAGGTATGTGGATCGATCGATCCCATCTTTTTTTCAAGATCGATCGATCTGGATTAGTCAGAGCTCGATCCAGAAATGTGCCGATTTATTGGATCGATCGATCCAGTTAGGTGGATCGATCGATCCCATCTTTTTCTGCTCGGTTTCGCCGTTTTCCGTTCTAGGCCTCCGGACTCCGTCCCGAAATGCTTTTAGACCTGAAATGACTCTTAAAAGACTAAAACACTCGAAAAATACTTGATTATGTACAAAAAGCACGAGTTGGAAAACGTCAAAAACGCAGCACATCAACTCCCCCAGACTTAGCCTTTTGCTTGTCCGCAAGCAAACAAAAATCTAAGAATAAGGAAGAAGTTTTGAAAACACAAGAACTTACCTCCTCCATAAAATATCGCAATGACCCCTCAACTTAGTAACCCACGTATTGCTTCACCAAGTCCATAACTGACCATTATGTACTTCTCCGCAGTTATCGCAGCTTCCCAGATTCGCCCCACAGTCTCACAGAATAGTCCGAAAGCCATCATCGTTGGGTCTCATCAAAGATAACAGTGCCAAGAGCCTTCTAGACTCTTTCCCTTTCGATATCATGACGAGCCAACCTTTAATCCTTTTGGTATTCTTCCTCTCCCCCCGGACTTATTCATTTTATTCATTTTTCTCTTTTTTTTTTTTTTTTTTTTAGAATTAACGGTTCATGAGACGCGAGTATTGATGGTTTTTGCCACCGAATCCCCGGTTCACTTCCGTGCCATTCGTATTATTTGTAAATATAAATGAACTTATTTTTGGGACCGGGAGAGGAAAATCATACTTTACATAGGTTGTCTTTGTCAGATACGAATGAGGAGTCAAGCTCTGAAGACACTGATCACAATGATGAGGTAAAAGGAAGAGCTCAGAAATTAGCTCAGGCTATCTGGATTCTTCTGGAGATGTGGGTGTTTCTGATTAGCCGGACAACATCTGGATTTTTCATTAGTCTGATTCGGAAATAATTCTGCAATAATGGACACTCAGATGAAGAATTAGAACAATAATTCCAAAAGAAGGTTCGTAAATGTCACGAAAAACGAACACACTATTTATTATTTATTTTTTATTTTTTTTAGCACTCGATTAAACGACTCGGGAAATGTAAAAACAAAATCCAAGGAAAGTGAACATAACCAAAAGAGAACAAACGTCGTTAGTAGCTACTTCCCCCCATACTTACTTCACACCATCTCGGTGTGAGAATAAATCGTAGAGAAAAGTAAAAACATACGTAAAAGAAAGAAAATAAAAATGGATAAGACAGTGGATAGAATGAATACGCTGCTCAGCGAGGTGGGTCGTCCGGGCTTACGCTCCCGCTCTGGCCAGCTCGTCGCCTAAGTCGGGCAACGCGCCCATCAGGGTCTGATAACTCCCTAGTATCAGCGCTCTCCGAGGTCCCATGTCCAGCAACAACAGGATCATCGTCCTCGGCTCTGTCAGCATTCGCGGTCGGCTCCGAGCGAAAACAAGGAGGTGGGCGTGGGCATCTGATCTTCGCTAATGCACCCCAAATTTTACTCATCATGCTGTGGTTCTTCTTTTGTGTCTCCACCATCCATGCTTGGTATTCCCCCTCAGAAGCATCTGCAGACAGAGGTGGAAAATCAAACTCACCAGAGTACTCCGGAAGGATCATCTCGATCGGGTCATGAGGCTGCGAGGTCTGCCCATGCTCCTGCTGAGTGAAGAAGTCTGGCACGGGATCATCCTCTAGGGGATGCTGTGGGGCACTGGAGGTCCTTCCTCTGCGTCTCGTGGTGGCAGCTGCGTCCGTGCATAGACGCTCTGGCGGAGGCAAGAACTCAATGTTGCGCGGACCGTTCACCGCAGTGATCTCGGGTTGTGGAAGTGCGCAGTGCTGGACCCGTCTCTGTCGATCCGTGAATGCGTATATGTACCCGGTCTTGAGGACGTGGCAAGCCGTCAGATGTTTCTTATCGATGTAACCAACCCTTGCGTTGCATTCATGTCCGGTGAAGTCAATCCCGTGGTGTATGAACAAAGGAGTAAGCACACTCCCAATATTCTCCTTCTGTATCTGATTCCCTAAGAACTGAATCTTCTTTGCCACCAAAGTCCGAGCGAATACCAAGCCCAAGTTCACATCGTATGGAGCAGGGAAGTGGAAATGGTAGACTCCTGACATATGCTCCTCAATCCCGTAATGTAGCAAGAGTAACTCGTCAGGACGTACTGCGCTGGGCTCTATCTTCGCAAAGAGAATGTTGCTGATGATCTTGGCTACCACACGAATGGCTGGGTTCCGAATCAATGCCTGCTTCGCCCCTCTAGATTGGAAAGTACCCGAAGCAATGTGGTTCCAAAGTTCCCGCTGGTTTGGGAAGTTGTCGGGAAAGTGATCGCCTGTCTTCCAATGGTCGAACCCGTAGATCTTGCAGAGTTCTGTGATCGATATTTCGTACAACAATCCGTTGGAGAAGTATGTCAATGTTGCGCCATCTACTCGTTCGAACCTCGGGTGGGCGAGTGTGAGTCTGACATAGGCTAGGAATTACCGCCCCAAATCAAGATAGACCGGATATTCTTTAGTGGCAATATGACCAAACCCAATCCTCTCCAGAATCGTCTCCACGTCTTGGTGAATTCCCATTGCATCCAGAGTTGCCGGGCAAATGATCTTCGTAGGTTCCATTCTGACGCTAAGGAACCTGTTGTAAAACAGTGAATCGAAGTCATCCCAAGCATCCCCAACTTTCCTTTCCTGGTACCGCGTGTTTTTGCCAAGATCGTCCGGTTGAATGCCTTTGATCAAGGTTAGATAGTAACTCTCGAACCGGACGCCCTCACGGCGAGGCCATGGCCGTGCGGTTAATGGAGCCGTTTCCGAGCCAGATGCCGCATTTTTATCAACCATGCGTTGCTTTGGTTCCTTCCGTTCTTTGCTGCCAGCTCTTTGGCTTTTGATTGAGGCATGATCTGCAAAACAAACAACATAAACGTTAAAGAGGTTTGCACAAAAATACGATAAACGTTCCAAAAACGAGATGTAACAAAATAATGAATCGTGAAATTTAAGCGTTCAATCAAGTGAACATACCATCAATAACTTCAAACGCACAACAAACTCCATCTAGAACTTCCAATAATCCCAAATTCTACCACTCCCACAAATTTTTCAAAGTTGCTCACAATTTCTCAAATCCAAAAATTCAATCGAAGCACACAAACTCAAGGTGTTTCCAACTAATACCCAACTCAAAATCGGTACATAGCATGTGTAAAAAGCATAGAACATTTCAAGAACAAGCTAGAAACATGAATTAGATTTTTCACAAAATGTAACCAAGAATTTTCGGACTGAAAAAGAGGAATTCGAGTGCCATACCTTTGCAGATCGAGGACGGCAACAGGAGAAACATAAAGAGCTTGAAAAATCGAGTGGGATAGACCCAAAAATCGTGCAAATCCGTTGAGAAACAAAGAATTTATGGAGAGTTGAAGTTGAAAACCCAAAATCCCCTCAAGAACATGTTGTTGCGAAAATTTGTGAGAAAAATGGGGGGTTTGGATCGATTTTATTGGGAAAAGAAGGAAGGAAATCTGTTTGCCGGTTTAAATTAAGTTTGGGCAAACCGGTTTTGGACCGAAAAAATTGGATCGGTTAACCTGAACATGGATCGATCGATCCAGACCGTAGGATCGATCGATCCAGCTTACCTCTTGAGCTTGGATCGATCTGCGTCGGTCGGTCTCGTGCTGCTCGGTCGGTTCAGAAAAATGGCGATTAATTGGATCGATCGATCCAAAACCCCGTTTTTTTTTTTTTTTTTTTGTCAAATTCAGAAAGATTAGTGAAAACAAATCGAAAAATAAAATTATATACACTTACCGGTGGGTTGCCTCTCACCAAGCGCTCGTTTTTAGTCATTAGCTTGACTCCGGGGCCGTTTAGGCAAGACGGGGATCACCGAGAGGAACGGTGAATCCCGCAGTGATTCCGCTGTCAGCGAGATATGGCTTAAGACGCTGACCATTGACAATGAATTCACCTCCTTGTCGGTTATTAACACGACTGCTCCGTAAGGACGGACTTCCTTAATCGTGAAAGGGCCGGACCATCTTGACTTTAGCTTTTTTGGAAAAAGTCTCCAGCGAGAGTTGAAGAGTAGCACCTGATCATTGGCGGAGAAATTCTTCGGGATAATCTTCTTGTCATGATAAGCTTTGGTTCGTTCCTTGTAGATCTTGGAGTTCTCATACGCCGTTTGACGGATCTCATCCAACTCGTTGAGCTGAATCAGCCTTCTCTCGGATGCGGCTTTGATGTCGAAATTTAGCAATTTCACTGCCCATGCCGCCTTGTACTCGAGTTCCACTGGAAGGTGACACGGTTTTCCATAGACAAGATGAAATGGGTTCGTGCCAAGAGGTGTCTTGTAGGCGGTTCTGTACGCCCACAGTGCGTCATCAAGCTTCACGGCCTAATCTTTTCGTGTAATGTTCACCGTCTTCTGAAGAATGCTCTTTATCTCTCGGTTGGATATTTCAACTTGTCCGCTCGTCTGAGAGTGATAAGGAGTGGCTACCTTATGCGTAACACCGTTCTTCCTCAAGAGTTTCTCGAATGGTTTGTTGATGAAATGCGATCCTCCATCGCTTATCACGATTCTCGGAACTCCAAATCTCGGGAAAATGACATATTTGAACATCTTAAGGACCACCTTGGAGTCGTTAGTCGGGCTTGCCATTGCTTCGATCCACTTGGACACGTAGTCCACAGCAACAAGGATGTACTTATTCCGAAAAGAAGATGGAAAAGGACCCATGAAGTCGATTTCCCAACAGTCAAACACCTCAACTTCGAGAATAAAATTTTGAGGCATCTCGTTTCTTTTGCAGATGTTTCCCTGACGTTGACAGGCGTCACACTTGGAAACAAAAGTATGAGCATCACGGAACATGGTCGGCCACCAGAAACCGGCCTGCAACACCTTAGATACGGTCTTGAAGGTAGCAAAATGTCCCGCATAGTTCGACCCGTGGCAATGAAATAGAATTCCTGGGATTTCTTCCTCCGAGACACAACGTCTATAGATACCATTGGAACAATGCCTGTACAGGTACGGTTCATCCCAAAAGTAATGTCTGATGTCCCGCAAAAATTTCTTCTTTTTGTACCCTGCAAAACCGTTCGGCTTCACTTCTGCAGCAAGGAAATTGGCAATTTCTCCAAACCATGGGATTTCAGGAAGTTTACCGGCCCGAACAAACAATGAGCCATCCCGCAAAACCTCGATCGCATATACATTCTCCTCGGGGAGGTAGTCATTGATGGGAACCTCCTCGTCGATGCGCATTCTGGATAAATGATCGGCAACTCCATTCTTGATCCCCTTTCTGTCCTTAATCTCGAGATCAAATTCTTGCAACAACAGCATCCATCGCAACAACCTCGGCTTCGAATCCTTCTTGCTAAATAGATATCTTAATGCAGAATGGTCAGTATGAACTAAGACTTTAGAGCCTTATCAAATGCGTACACGACCGCGAGAAGCTCTTTCTCCGTTGTACCGTATTTGCATTGGGCGTCATCAAGAGTTCTGCTGGCATAATAGATAACATGCACTCTCTTGTCTTTTCGCTGGCCCAAAACAGCGCCCACTGCGTAATCACTGGCGTCACACATCACCTTGAAAGGCAACTCCCAGTCTGGCAGTTGTACAATAGGTGCGCTAACAAGTGCTCCTTTAATCATGTGAAAGGCCGCCAAACACTCATCATTGAAATCGAACTTCACATCTTTGCACAGCAGCTGCGTCAACGGTCTAGCAATCTTTGAGAAGTCCTTGATGAATCGCCTATAGAAACCAGCATGTCCGAGGAAACTCCTGATGCCTTTGACAGAAGTTGGTGGTTGTAAACTCGTCATCACCTCTATTTTGGCCTTGTCAACCTCGATCCCCTTCTCCGAAATCTTGTGGCCCAGAACGATTCCATCCTTTACCATGAAGTGGCACTTCTCCCAGTTCAAAACTAAATGTTTCTCCTCACATCTCTTTAGTACCATGCACAAATTAGAAAGACACTCATCAAAGGAGGGTCCGTAGACAGAGAAATCTTCCATAAAAACCTCCATTATGTCTTCAATCATGTGGGTGAAGATTGACATCATGCAACGTTGAAACGTGGCTGGCGCATTACACAAACCAAATGGCATTCTGCGATAAGCATAAGTGCCATAAGGACATGTGAATGTGGTCTTCTCCTGGTCATCGGGATGAATCGGAATCTGAAAGAAACCAGAATAACCATCTAGAAAACAGTAGTAAGGGTGGTTAGCCAATCTCTCAAGCATTTGATCAATAAAGGATAAAGGAAAATGATCTTTGCGAGTTGCAGCATTCAATTTCCTATAATCGATGCACATTCTATGACCAGTGACAGTTCTAGTCGGGATTAACTCATTCCTATCGTTTTCAACTACTGTCAAACCGCTTTTCTTAGGCACTACATGCACTGGACTCACCCATGTACTATCAGATATAGCATATATTATACCAGCCTCTAGAAGTTTCATTATCTCTTTCTTCACAACATCTTTCAGATTCGGGTTTAACCGTCTCTGATGTTCTACAGAAGTCATCGATTCATCTTCTAGATGTATCCTATGCATGCAAAGGTCTGGTGAGATTCCTGTAATGTCATCTAGAGAATAGCCTAACGCTTTACGATATTTCCTCAATTCACACAAGCGTAAGGCAGTCTCTACGTTGTTCAGTTCAGCATTGATGATGACAGGGTATGTGTAGTTAGGACCAAGAAATGCGTACCTTAGCCCAGTGGGAAGCGGTTTGAGCTCGAGCTTTGGAGCTTTCAGTTCGCTCCATGGATTGTCAATAGGTGCGGGAGACTCAGCAATTGGCGATTGCTCCTCATTTTCGTCAAGTGCGACAAATGCTACCATCTTCTCCATCATCGTGCTGGAATCCAACATCTTTGCATAACCCGATGTGTCCTCGCTCAAGTACCCAAGTTCTCCCTCGGACTGTGTCAAAGCGACCTCGAGGGGATCAGTCACCAGCATCTCATCCGCTACCCCTTCAGTGGCTTCGGTAACGCAGTCAATCCAAAATGTCTGTCCATCGATGATTGGCTTTTTCAGCATCCTATCCACTTTGAACTTCATTATTAGATCCCCTAAATGAAGATCGATCTTGCCCTTCTGCACATCAATAATGGCTCCAACTGTAGCCAAGAAAGGTCGTCCCAAAATGAGGGGATCCTTTGGCTCTGTTTCTAGCTCAAGAACTACAAAGTCCGCTGGTATATAACCATCTCCAATCTTCACCGGCAAGTCTTCTAGAATACCGAGTGGAATCTTCACATAACGATCAGCAAATACCAATGACACTCTAGCTGGCTTGAAAGACGTGAGACCAAGGCGCTTAGCAACGGAAAAGGGCATGAGGTTAACGCTAGCACCCAAATCGCAGAGAGAATGTTCAAAGATTAGAGGCCCAATTTGCACAGATAGTACGAATCTCCCTGGATCCTCAAGTTTTTCGGGCATTCTTCCTTGCAACATGGCACTGCACTCTTTAGTAATCATCATCACGCCTTCTTCACTTGTAATCTTGTTGGTGACCATGTCTTTCACATACTTTTTCAAGGCAGGAACCATCTGGACCGCATCGATAAAAGGAAGCCTCACCGAAAGTTCATTCACTAGCGTTTTGCATTTTGCTTGCTCAAGATCTCTTTGTGTCTTCTTTGGGCGCCTAGGGTAAGGAACCTTAGGTACATAGACACGTGCTGGTGAAGTTACAGGTGCCTCGTCGAGTTCTCGTGGTTTGGACGAGGAGCTTGCCTCATCAACTACGTCATCGTCTCTCACATCTACGGTCTCGGGAATCTTCTCTTTTCCCTTAGACTCGACCGCGGTTTCAATCTCTTTCCTGCTCCTCAATGTGATTGCTTGAACGAACTCATTCTTCGGGTTTTGTTCCCCTTTTCCCGGAAGAACTCCACTAGGTCTCTTGATTGCTTCCGCCGTTTGAGCCACTTGAGTGTCAAGTTTCTTCACATGAGTTTGAATGGCCTCGAATTTGCTGTTGAGATCCTGATACATTCCATCCACTTTGACGTTAATCTCATTAGCCGTCTTTTGTTGATTGACCATCAATTGTTGCATCATCGCCTCAAGCTTAGACTTTTGGCTTGGTTGAGGATTGTTGAATTGCTGTTTTTGCTGAAAACCGCCTTGGTTTTGGAAATTATTTTGTTTTCGGTCTTGCCCAAACTGTTGTCTCGGCTGATAACCGCCTTGGTTTTGTACAAACTGTTTTTGCTGGAAACCGCCTTGTGCATATGGCTTCCGTTCTTGACTTTGCACCCCTTGCTGACCTTGGAAACCCTTAGCGAATATGCTCACGCCCTGATTTGGAACGGTTTGTTTGGGCTGAAAACCACCTTGTTGCGGGTAAACTTGATCATGCGGGTTTTCAACGTTGGTGCTTCTGTATGAGAAGTTAGGATGATTTATGTAGTTCTGGTTGAAGCCTTTGTTGAAGAACCCCTGATTCTGTACGTAGTTCACCTCATCTTTGTACTCTTGTTCTTGCTCAGCACTCTCTTTGTAGAGTCCTTCTTCTCTAGTGTCTTCACAAGAGTTGACAGCTTTTTGACTTCCTTTAAGTAGTGCTGCAATGCCATAAACCTTTGCGAAAAGCTCATCCATCCTTTGTGTCTCAACACCGCTCACGCGTCTTGATCTGTCATACTCGGGATTTCGATGACTTGAACTCACATAAAGATTTTCAATAAGCTCATAAGCTTCCTCTTTGGTCTTTGTCATGAAGTTACCATTGCTGGCCGCATTTAGACAATTCTTGGAGTCCCAATCTACTCCATCGTAGAAGATGTTCAGCACTTGTTCGTCGGAGTAGCCATGATGAGGGCATTCCCTTAGATATTCTCTAAACCGCTCCCATGCTTCATTGAAAGGTTCACCACTGTTTTGTTGAAATTGAGTGATCTTGATTCTGAGAGAAGCGGTCTTGGATTTGGTGTAGAACTGATCCAAGAAGGCTGACCTGATTGCGTCCCAAGAAGTCAAAGAACCCGGCTCTAGAGATTTGAGCCATCTCGCTGCTCGATCAGCTAAAGAGAAGGAGAAAAGCTTGCACTTCAAATAGTCCGCAGGGACTCCATTTGAGCTTGTAGTGCTGCAAATCTCTTCGAACATTTCAACGTGATCCATGGGATTCTCCGAAGCTTTCCCATAGAACAGATGTCTCTCGACAAGAGCAATGATCTGAGGTTTGATCTCGAAGTTCTGTCTCTGAATAGGCGGTGGACGAATAGCGGCTTTGTCCTGGTAAAATTGGTGAGGAGTGTCAATAGCCCCGATCGGTCTGCGTGGAGGCTGTCTTTGATTCAACTGGTGTTGAGCAGCAGCAGCTTGCCTCCGAGCTTCAGCTCGTCTATGGACATCAGCAACAGCAGCTGCTTGGTTTGCATTGGCGTCTGGATCGCCATCGCCATCATGAGCAAGAGGAGGAGGGTTCAAGAGGTTCCCTTCCTCACCATACTCATGATGATCGTCTCCTTCAACAGGCATATTTTGATTGTCCGGTAAGTTAGCCATTTCTCTTCTTTGCAATCTACCTCTGTTGTTTTCTCGTTCCACTCTTGCCAAATCTTCGTTGTTCAACTCAAACAGATTTTCAGAGCCTTGGCTCCTGGTCATGTACCTGAGATGCACGGAAAAGGGCAACAATAAAACGAGTTAGTAACGACAAAAAGAAATTCTTAGTCTGAACTTTCGTCCAAGACTCATAGGCAACAATTGGTCCCCGGCAACGGCGCCAAAAACTTGATGAGCTCAGGTTTTAACCCTAAATGTAACTACCGCAAGTGCACAGCAATACGAAGTAGTAATGTAGGGATCGAATCCACAAGGACCAAGCGTTACGACTATGAGAATGCAGGATGAAATTAAAGCTAAGACAAATGACAGATTTTTGTTGGTTTTATGATTTCGAAACTAAGAACGACAACTAAAACGGTGTAAATTCAGATAAAGAAAGCGTTAAGCCTCAGGTGACGTTGCGGGAAATCACAAACAACGGTTAATGCATCTTAAACAGGGGTTTGCATTAAGAAACGTCTAGAACTCAAACCTAATAATAGATTAACCTCCTCCCGGAGTATTAATCCCTATGCTTAAAACCATGAAAACTAACTCCCGTTGAATTCAAGTGTTCTAAGCATGCTTTTCTAGTTCGATTTGATAAGTTCACAAGAATGCCTTAACATCAAATCCCGTTGGATAAGGACGCTTTGCTCATCTAAGATAATTCTGGCATCTAAACAAACACTCTCGTGCGTTAGATAACCCAAGATCAAGAACTAAGTGATCAGTTTAATTCAAGCAATAAGAACACCCTAGACGAAGAATCCACCGAATAAACCCCCGTTTAAACTATCCTAAACCGTTAAATCATGAAATCCCTTAACACCCTTGGCTTAACTAAGAAACTACTCACTCATATATGCAGAGCAAAAACGGAGAGATGATGAAGAACACATGATTAATCAAAACAGAAATTGAAAAGAGATTAAGAAAACTTCTCCAATATGTAGAATCTAAAGTTGCTTTCCAAGCTTACAAAATCACCAAGATCAAAAAGAAGAGTACAGAGAGAAGAGAATATGATACATATGAGATAAAATCCCCTATTTTCGAGAGTTTTTCGTCAAAGAGAAAGACAAAATTAGGTGAAATAGTTCAAAACACGTTTTTTACATTGTTTTCAGGTCATGGATCGATCGATCGATCCAGGTATGTGGATCGATCGATCCCATCTTTTTTTCAAGATCGATCGATCTGGATCAGTCAAAGCTCGATCCAGAAATGTGCCGATTTATTGGATCGATCGATCCAGTTAGATGGATCGATCGATCCCATCTTTTCTGCTCGGTTTCGCCGTTTTTCAACACATCAATTACCCTAATGTGTAGATTACCGCAATCATAACAGTTTGTCGTTGAGTACTTAGAAATCATAACAGTAAGAATAGCACAGTAAGAATACAAGAAACTACTTAAGCTAAGCTAAACGATTTTTGTTGGTTTTTGTTCTAAGAACTAATTACGGTAAAACTAAAAATAAAAGGCAGAGAATAAAAACATACAGGACAATTAAAGTGATTACAATCTAGTTTAAGAAACATAGATTCAAAGAAAACAAGACACTAAATCGATTTTACTCAAGAAAATAAAGATATGGATCGTAGGAAATGGCATTCGATTTGGAGTATTCGATGATTCACTAATGATGTTTCTAATCACTCAATGAGCTGAATTCTAAGGCGAGGAACTCGTACAAATAGTTTAACTCATTCTCATGATGCTAAACCCTTCATTGATAATTCAAATTAGCTAATCTCTCAATTGCTACAAAATTATCAACAAGCATAAAACACAAATCCTTTTTAGCCAATTAATGATCCTTAGTCATGATTCTGTCTTGCTAAGCATCAAAAACATGATAGAAATCTTCTAGACAATTACCAAACCTCTCTCAAGTGTAATTTGTCCATGTTCTAGAAATTGAGTAGCTAGTTCAATCCTAGCTCTAAGACCACTTCTAAACATGAAAACTTCTATAATCTTGTTCTAAACATCAAGAGATCATCATCTATCCCTCTAAATCAACCATTCCCACAATCCATAATAAAACTACTCACACATAACTAAATCACAAAACAAAACCGAACAAAAGCAAGGCATATTGAAAATAAGAAGATTGATAGAAAGAAATTAAGAAAATCTTCACTAAAATGGTGTAGATCTTGAATGTTTCATGAACACAAGAGGAGAGAAAAGATAAGTTGTCTAGAACAGTAAAAAGAAGCTAAAAGTGATGATATTTTCGTCTGTGGAGAGTTAGTTAGAAAGAGAAAACAAGTGTTGAATATATTACAAAAGGGGTTGGTCCCAAAGTCAAGCCAAAAGTCGTATCACAATTCTGATCGGTTGTTCGATCGGTTAACAACCGATCGCGCATTGATTTTCTTGACATCGGCTTTTGCGATCGGTTGTTAACCGATCGCACATTGATTCTCGGTCTTCTCACTCTTCATTCGATCTTTGCGGTTTTTCCTCGAGCTTTAATCATCTCCTTTCATCCAAGTTGATCCAAGTCACTCCCAAACACCTGAGAAAGGCTCCAGCAAGCCAAAAGAACACAAAAACGTCCTAGGACATCTAAAATGCAACGTGACTCGTTTTAGACCTAAATGCAATGTATATATAATAAAAACTTGATGAAACACAAGGAAGAGGAAAGAAAATATGAGACTCGAGGTGGTAAAATACAGTGATATCAACTCCCCCGGACTTGCCTTTTGCTTGTCCTCAAGCGAATAAAGCAAAACAAGCCAAAAAGAGAAGTTTGAAGACAGGGACTCATATCCAAAAGGAAACACACGAAACTTTCAACTCAAGGTCCTTAGGTAAACATGTCATAATGCAAAATTCGCTTCTACTCTTACGAACTTTTCCATGCCTATCGCAACTCGAATCTTTTACTCAAATGCCTATCAACCAACTCTTTAACATTCATTCAAATCTTTTCAAGTGCGGTCTCACGTAAGGGAATCTAACACATTCTCAATCGGTTTTGGTGAGAAAGGCTTGAAAGCATAATGCATGAGGAGGTTCAAATTTTTCGGGCGACTTACTCTCACTAAAACGTAATGCATGGCAATTCGAAAAAGCAATGAAGGAATAGAACAAAGATGTATCAAATATTATCTTCCATCCTATCCTAGCTTACTAATCTCTCGTCTTAAGCTCATTGCCTCACAATCACTTGTCCCGTAAATAAAACCTGTAGCCCTTTTTGGCTAGATATATTCATTGTTCATAACCTCATTTCTTTTTCTTTTGTTAACACTCTAGGGGAATTTCTCCTCTTAGTCTAAACTCTTATTCTTNTTTTTTTTTTTTTTTTTTTTTTTTTTTTCCTTATATCGAGAGTTTAGACAACTTTGAATACACGAACCTTTCCTAGAGTTTCTCACTTTCTTTTCTATTTTCTTTTCACACATTAGGCTCTTTCTTTAGCCTTGAACCGATTTCCTCTCACCCTCTTCCTCACTTCACTCACCATTCAATCCAGCTTATCCTAACCATTCTATTTCCCAGTTCCCGAGTCATTTATCTAAGGAAGATAAGCCTTGTCGTTCCTTTCTCTTACAAGATTTTTCAATTGTATGCATTTTCAAGAAAAATGCCTCACTCACAATTAACAAGGGTATGAAACAATCGGCTTAGGTGATGAGGTGGGGAACTATCCTAAAAATGAGGATAGCTACTCGAATTAGCACAAGAGTGGCAAAGCGGATAAGAAAATTTGAGTATATATTAAGACCATGAGAATGCATTTCGAACCTTTAGGCGAGACAATTAATGTTCAAGTTAGGTTCAAATAAATAGAGTTGGAATCAAATCACAGCAAGCTTCATCCTAATCAAAGACAAGCAAGCCAAGAGATCAAAGCATGGATTTTCCAATTTTTCAAAGCGGTTTATGCATCATAACATGTTTATCAAGGGCAATGTTTTTAAAGTTCATATGTTTAATCATTGTCCCCTATGCAAATGAGTGCAATCCTTCAAGTTTCTAGACTCAATCCTATCAAAAATGAAGAATGAAAAATCAAATTCTAAATAAGAAAAATGATTTTCGTTTTTTTTTTTTTTTTTTATGCAAATGCAAAAGTGAAAATAAAACCAAATATATGAAAATAAATCAAAACAAATAAAACTCAGATTAGTACTCTCCCCCGGACTTGAATTACACCGTCCCGGTGTATCACAAGCTCAAGAAATATCACAGAAGAAATAAAAACGAAAAACGAAAATAAAAAGAAAGATGTATTGAAATAGAATTTCTCACAATGTTTTTGAGATGTGCTTGGGCGCGCCTCGGGGTTAGCGGACTCAGTTGCCTCGTCATCGATCTGCTCATCTTGGTTGGGCTTCGCTTCTTCTTCATCGGACGAGGAGACGTAGTTGGGCGGTTGGAGCTTCTTGAGCTTGCGGAAGAGCTTCGAAAACAGCTTCTTCTAGACCTCGTTGATTTTTCTTTGCATTTTGTTGATCTTCATCTGCATCTTGTACGCTTGATGAATAATCTTTTCCCGCTTAGTTCTTGGGTTGAAGTTGATTTCGGGAAGGTCGTAGTTGATGTCCCCGTAAAGATCTTCGCTCGGCTCCTCACTCATTGGAGTGTCTTCTTCGACATCTTGTTGTTGCTCATCTTCGTCTTCGACGATGACATTAAGAAACTCGTCATCTCGCAACCTGAACTCAATGTTCTCCAACCCCAAAAGTGTAATTCTCGTGGTGTTTGGCAGCTTGTAGGTCCTCGTCCTTTTGTTCGCGTCGTTCAACTTGTAGATGAACTCCGCATTGTCGCAACCTCCTTTCAAGAACCAATTCGCCACAAGGTATTTGCGGTCAATGTAGTTGTGTCTTGTGTTTGGTGCATATCGACGTAGGTCGATTCCCGCTTTTGCTAGGAGCGGTGTAAGGAACCCTCCTAACCATAGATGAGGCTTCTTCGCCGTCTTAGCCCAAGACTTGAAACTCACAAGTCGCGTCGCTAGGAGACTCATGTAGTTCACATTATCACCCAACTTGTTGTCAATGGAATCTCCATCGCCATCTCTCAACAAACCCTTGATCCCTTGGTAGATCAAACACAGCTCGTCTAATTTCATCGCTCCTGTCTCGTTCCTTGCGTAAAAGGTGTTTGCTAGCAGTTTGCAAACATATCTGAGCACCGGGTTTCTCACCAAAGTCGTCTTCGCGCTGTGGCTCGAGTAAAAGCCCTCTGCAATACTTCTCCACACCGTATTCCCAGCATACAGCACCGGGAACTAGACTTGGGTCTTTTTCGCAAACCCGTACGCCTCGCACACATCAAAGATGGACAACGCATACTCGTTGTCATCCACCTTGAATCGAAGCATTCCTTCTTGCGCTTTCTTCTCCGCCACGTCCGTGTGATCAACCGTCACGGTTGCCAATAATTGCCTGATTGGGTGTTCGTATGTTGGCGCGTCCATCCTCGTCAAAACTCCCATACCAATCGAGTCCAAGAACGTACTTACGTCATCCAACAAACCCATCTTCACTAAAATCTCATGATCGGGAAATCGCGTTGAGTGGATCGTAAACTTTTCAAACAGCTTTAGAGACTTCTTTTCTGTCGCTGTCCACACAACGGGGACTCGTTCCCTCGTATCGTTACCACTCGATCCCCTTGTTCTTTTGCATGTCGCTTTTCTTGTACTCGTTGCCATTCCCTACAAAAATCATTTGGAAATTAAGAACATGGCGATTTATAATGAAGCAAACAATCCCATCAATAATCTAGAGCATAATCTCAACAATTCTTAGAATTCACCAATTTCACATATTCACAAATATTCCAACAAAAATCCAATAGTCCTGTAATTGTGAGTTCATGGTGAATCAAAGTTATTATAATTATTTATGAAGTCCAAATGAATCAATTTCAATCAAAAACCCCAAAATTTTGACAAATCTTGTTTTCAAAAATCGTCACTATTCACGCTCAAGAACACTAAGAAATTTCTCACTCAAAAACCATGATTCGTTCTCTAATCGAGGTTCTCCAAGGTCTAACCATCCTAGAACTAGCATTTGACAGTAGAGCCCATAACAAATTCGATCTAGTTCATGAGAAATTGAAAATTTTCAAACCTTTGTAAAATCCATGGAGATTAAAGATTTGGAGTTGTTTACCTTGAGAAATCGATGGGGGTTGGTCGAAATCGACTTGGAATGGGATTGGGTTCGAAAAACGAGTGGGATGAGCGAAGATTTGAACAAAATCGATCCAAAATTGAGAAGAGACGCGGATTTGAGAAGATTTGAGCAAAATCGATCCAAATTTTTCTCTCAAAAAAGAAAAAAATTTATTTTTTTAGTTGTCGCGGCGAGAAGAGAGGAAGAAGAAGGAGAAGAGACGCGGGTTTTAATCCCCTCTCTTTTTTTCTTTTTTTTTTCTTTTTTTTTTTACTTACCTGGGCACAGGATCGGTTGTTAACCGATCTGGGAACCGATCGGACATTTGTTGTAACTGACGCATTCTTGCAGCTGATTTGAACAACCGATCTGGGCAAATCTTGATCGGTTGACAACCGATCGGTGTAACCGATCCAGCATGTCTATTTTTGCGACTTTTCTCGTTTTGATCCCGATTGTTCTCCTGCGAATCCCCATGCCCTGTAACACTAAAACACACTAAAACGAGGAATAAACCAATCTTAAAGCAAACATATAAACATATTTATAAAGATACAATGGGATTGCCTCCCAAGCGCGCTTGTTTTAAGTCCCTAAGCTTGACTTTGTTGACGCTTCATGCGTTTTGGGGGTCGGAAAGAGGAACCATTGCTTGTTCCTCGATCGTAATGTCTGCCAAGTATGGCTTGCAATGCTGCCCATTCACCGTGAAATCTTCCCCATAATTGTTGCACAGTTCTATCGCTCCATATGGGTGGACTTCTTTGATTGTGAACGGTCCCGACCACTTCAATTTTAACTTCCCGGGAAACAATTTAATCCTTGAGTTGAACAGCAGGACTTGGTCCCCAGTTTTGAAATCTCTCTTCAGGATCTTTTTGTCGTGGAAGGCTTTCGTGCGTTCTTTGTAAATCCTTGAGTTCTCATAAGCTCCTTGGCGAATTTCCTCGAGCTCTTCCAATTGTATTAACCTTTTCTCGGAGGCTGTCTTGAGGTCGAAGTTAAGGAGTTTGGTTGCCCACAACGCCTTGTATTCTATTTCCATCGGAAGGTGGCAAGATTTCCCGTAAAGCAAGTTAAACGGAGTCGTTCCAATCGGCGTCTTGTAAGCCGTTCAATATCCCCATAGAGCGTCATCCAGCTTTGTGGCCCAATCCTTCTTCATTTTTCCCACCGTCTTCTCCAGAATCGCCTTGATTTGACGGTTCGATACCTCTACTTGGCCAGATGTTTGGGGATGATAAGGTGTAGCCACCTTATGCTTCACTCCATGCTTTTTCATAAGCCCTTCAAATACTTTGTTGATGAAGTGGCTTCCTCCATCGCTTATGACTACACGTGGAACTCCGAACCTTGGAAAAATGATGCTCTTAAACAATTTCACAACAACCTTAGAATCATTTGTTGGACTTGCTATGACTTCCACCCATTTTGACACATAATCAACCGCTACAAGGATGTATTGGTTGCCATACGATGACAGGAATGGTCCCATGAAATCAATGCCCCAAACGTCAAACACCTTGACTTCAAGAATTGGGTTTTGAGGCATTTCGTTCCTCCTGCTTACGTTGCCTCTCCTTTGGCATGCATCACACTTAGATATGTACTCGTAAGCATCTCTAAACATTGTAGGCCACCAGAATCCCGCTTGTAGAGCTTTTTGATCCGTCTTGAATGTTGCAAAGTGTCCTCCATAATCCGATCTGTGACAGCTAAACAAAATCCCGGGAGTCTCCTCTTATGAAATGCATCTTCTATAGAGTCCATCGTTGCAACACTTATAGAGATAAGGTTCGTCCCAAAAATAATGTCGAACATCTTTGTAGAACTTCTTCTTTGAATATCCTTGGATATTCGGTGGTTCTTTCTCGATTGTCAAAAAGTTAACAATATCTGCATACCAAGGCAAGCTAACCTCCATGGTGTTCGTTGACAATATTTCTTCCATCATAAAGTCCGCCTTGTACAAAGCTCGGATCAAGCTCACTTGTTCTTCGGGCAATGAGTCATCGATGGGGATTGTCTCCTCATTCCTCATCCTTGATAAATGATCAGCTACTCCATTCTCAATCCCCTTTTTGTCTTTGATCTCAAGGTCGAACTCTTGTAGGAGAAGAATCCACCTCAACGATCTCGGCTTGGCATCTTTCTTAGCCAGCAAATATCTTAACGCAGCATGGTGGTGTGCACAATGACTTTCGAACCCACCAAGTAGAATCGAAATTTCTCGAAGGAATAGACAATCGCCAAGAGTTCCTTCTCCGTTGTCGCATATCTCACTTGTGCATCATCTAGAGTCCGACTTGCGTAATAGATCACATGGAGCTTTTTATCCTTCTTTTGGCCCAATACTGCCCCGACAACGAAATCACTCGCGTCACACATTACTTCAAATGGCAAACTCCAATCCGGTGGCTGTACAATTGGTGCACTCACCAAAGCATTTTTCAACTTCACAAAAGCTTCATGGCATTCCTCATCAAAGAAAAAATCAACATCTTTGCATAAGAGTCTTGTGAGCGGTCTTGCAATTTTTGAGAAGTCTTTTATGAATCTCATGTAGAACCCAGCATGTCCCAAGAAGCTTCGGATTCCCTTGACCATCGATGGAGGTTCTAAAGTTACCATAACCTCTTCGCCTTATCAACTTCGATCCCATTCTCAGAACTGCGATGCCCGAGAACAATCTTGTTCTTAACCATGAAGTGGCATTTTTCCCAATTTAGAACGAGACTTGTGTCTTCACATCTTTTGAGCACCCTGCACAAATTAGAAAGACAACCACCAAACGAAGAACCATATACAGAGAAATCATCCATAAAAACTTCCATTATATCCTCAATGTAATCAGAGAAGATAGACATTATACACCTTTGAAAAGTCGCGGGTGCATTACACAAACCAAACGGCATCCTTTGATAAGCAAAGGTGCCGTATGGGCAAGTGAAAGTCATCTTCTCTTGGTCGCTCGGGTGTATTGGTATTTGAAAGAAACCCGAGTAACCATCGAGGAAGCAAATGTGCAAGTCTTTCAAGCATTTGATCAATGAATGGCAAAGGAAAATGATCTTTCCTAGTTGAAGAATTCAGTTTCCTATAGTCAATGCATACTCTATGGCCCGTGATGGTTCTGGTTGGGATCAATTGGTCGTTTTCATTTTTGATTACGGTCATTTCCCCTTTCTTTGGAACTACATGAACCGGAGAGATCCAAGTACTATCCGAGATTGGATAGATCACTCCCGCTTCAAGTAGTTTCAAATTTCCTTTTTTACTACTTCTTTCAAGTTCGGGTTTAACCTTCTTTGGTGTTCAATTGAGGTTTTAGATTCATCTTCCAAGTGAATTCTATGCATGCACATTGATGGAGAAATTCCTTTTATATCTTTCAAAGAACAGCCTAGAGTTTTCCTATACTTTTTCAATTCATTCAAAAGCATAGATGTTTCCTCCTCATTCAATGCATCATTTATGATAACCGGATATGTGGAGTTCGGTCCAAGAAACGCGTACCTTAGACCGTTAGGCAACGGTTTGAGTTGAAGTTGTGGAGCGTTGAGTTCACTCCAATCATCCCCCACACTAGACTTACCATTGCTAGTGTCTTCTTTCTTCTCCACTTCCATGTTTTCTCCTAACTCCGAGAAATATGCTTCTTTATTCCACGGTGGATGAGAGTCAAGGATTTTCTCATATTCGATTGCTTCTTCGTTCACAAGCTCACATTCTTCGCTCCCTTGTGTGAGAGCTACTTCTAGAGCGTCTTCCATGCTCAACTCCGCCAAGTACTCATCAACCATGTCATCTAAGGTCTCTATGTAGAAAACTATTCCTTCTATGGTTGGCTTCTTCATCACTTCCATTATGTTGAATTTCAGAACGAGATCCCCCAAGTGTAGATCGATCATGCCGTTCTTCACATCAATGATGGCACCCGCGGTTGCTAAGAAAGGTCTTCCCAAGATTATGGGATCTGATGGTTCTTCATCCATCTCTAGTACCACGAAATCAGTAGGGATGATGCAGTTCTCAACCTTCAATGGTAAGTCTTCAAGAATCCCAATCGGAAATCGGATTGTTCTATCCGCTAGGACTAGTGAGATTCTCGTCTTCTTGACGTTATTGTGTCCAAGCCTCTTAGATACAGTCAGTGGCATGAGGCTCACGCTTGCACCGAGATCGACTAGACATCTTCCAAAGGACAAAGGTCCTAGTGTGCAAGGTAGCGTGAAGCTACCCGGGTCTTTAAGCTTCTTAGGCAAGTTGTTCTGGATTATGGCGTTACACTCGTGGTTAATCACTACCATGGCCTCTTCAAGCTGCCTTCTCTTGGTCATAACGTCCTTGAGGAGTTTGTTGTACACTGGACATTCAAGCATCAGATCAGCAAATGGTATAGTCACTTGAACCGTCTTCATGATCTTCTTGAATTTTTCGAATTGTTTGTCCATGATTTGCCTCTTGAATCTTCCGGGAAATTGGATTTTTGGCTCGTATGGTGGAAGAATGAAATCCATGTTCTTTTTAATGACTCCAGATGATCCCCCCTCATTCTTCTTCTCTTGAACATCAAAAATCAGACCATCAAAAGCATCATTCCTTTCATTTTGCGCCGGGATTGGTTTTGCTGATCGGTTGTCAACTGATCCAGGGTGTTCGATCGGTTTCACAACCGATCTGATAACCGATTGAGGATTCGGAATAACCGGTCGCATATTTTTCAACCGATCGTGAGGACCGGTTTCAGTAATTCTGATCGGTTGACAACCGATCGGTGTAACCGATCCAGCCTCATGTTCATTCAAATTTTCACCAAATCCATCTTGACTTGGTTCCTCAACTTCCACCACGATTTGTCCCTTGTTGGTAGCTCAGTTCCACTCCTCAACGTGATTGCTTGGCAATATTCCTTCGCGTTTGCTTCAAATTTTCCGGGCAAAACTCCGCTCGGTCTTTTCGATGTTAAGGCGACTTGAGCAATCTGGTTGTCCAGGCCTTTTACATGTGTTGACAAGTGCTCAATTTTGGCGTTCAGCTCGTTGTACACCCCATCGACTTTGTTGTTGATATCTACCATCTTCTTGGTAAGCTCAATTTGCCCTTTAGCTTGGCCTTCCAAAATCTGTTGGAGCATACTTTGCACATCATTTTGTGCACCTTGGTTCGATGACCCTCCTTGAATTTGGTTGTTGTTTGGTCTCGGTTGGTAGCTTTGCTGGTAGGTTGAGTTGTAGTTCCCTTGGTTTGATTGAAAACCTCCTTGATTAGGCTTGAAACCTCCTTGATTCGAATAGAAGAAAGGTCTAGGTTGGAAACCTTGTTGTTGGAACCCTTGTCCTTGTTGTTTCAGTTAAGGAGGGTAGACTTGGTTCTGAGGATTCTCCACATTGTTGCTCCTATAAGACAGATTCGGATGGTTCTGGTAGTTTTGGTTGAATCCCCCTTGGTTTCTTATGTAGTTGAGTTCTTCTTAGGATTCTTCACTTCCCTCTTTTACCATTTCTTGGTATAATTGTTGCTGACCTTCAAACTCTCCCACATAGTTGATCGATCTTTGGTTCACATGTAAAACTTTGTCCAACTTGTCGTTGATGTCCTTGAACCTTTGATCTTCGTACCTTGTATCCCTCACCGTTCGATCATATTCACCTCCATAACCTTGATCACTTTGAGCTAGATTTTCAACTAGTATATCTCCATTAACAACGTCTTGGCTAGCAAAACTCCCATTGCTTGCCGTGTTCAAAGCTAGTTGGTATTTCTCTAGAACTCCGCTGTGTAGGATCCCGAGAAGTGCTTCCTTGGAGACTCCATGGTGTGGAAAAGCTCTCGTGTAACCTTTCAATCTCTCCCACGCTTCATAAAACGACTCATTGGTTCCTTGCTTGAAGCTTGTGATGTCGTTTCTCAGCTTTGCTGTCTTTTGTCTCGAGCAAAACTTCGCCAAGAACTGCTTCTTGCATTCCTCCCAAGTTGGTATGGTGGTAGTAACCACACTTCTCCCATTGAGCAGCCTTGTCTCCCAAAGAGAATGGGAAGAGAGTTAGCTTGATAATGTCCTCCGAGACTCCATTCATCTTTACCGTCCCACAAAGACGGTCGAACTGATCGATGTGGTCGATCGGGTTCTCCAAAGCCATCCCTAAGAACCTTGAGTTTTGCACCATGTTAATGAGACTTGATTTGATCTCAAAGTTGCTGTTCTCAAATGGTGGTGGCCTTATCCCAGTTAGAACCCCTTGTGTAGTGGGTTCATCGAAGGCACCAATCCTTTGTGGCTGTCTAGGAGGATGGATTGGCTGCCTCAGGTCTAAGCCCACTCCTTGGACTTCGTCTAGTGGTGGCGGCGGTTGGTTCTCTCTTAGGTGAGGAGGATCATTTCGCTGAGCGTCCATGCCTAGACGCTTTACGTGCTTAGCACGTTCTCTGGTTGCTCTTTGATTATCTCTTTCGTGCCTTCGAATGTCTAGCACAAGTGGTTGCAAGTTCTCTTGTCCTTGACTTCTTGTGTGCAATTACCTTCAAAAACAGAGCAAATAAAACAGAGTAGTTTAGTAACAAAGTAAAGAAAAATACTTAGACTTAGATAGAATCCAAATCCTAATGGCTATTGCAATTCTCCCCGGCAACGGCGTCAAATTGATTAGTCGTTTTTCAACACATCAATTACCATAATGTGTAGACTACCGCAATCATAACGTTTTGTCGTTGAGTACTTAGGGATCGAATCCACATAGAGAAAGAATAGCACAGTAAGAATACAAGAAACTACTTAAGCTAAGCTAAACGATTTTTGTTGGTTTTCGTTATAAGAACTAATTACGGTAAAACTAAAAATAAAAGGCAGAGAATAAAAACATACAGGACAATTAAAGTGATTACAATCTAGTTTAAGAAACACAGATTCAAAGAAAACAAGACACTAAATCGATTTTACTCAAGAAAATAAAGATATGGATCGTAGGAAATGGCATTCGATTTGGAGTATTCGATGATTCACTAATGATGTTTCTAATCACTCAATGAGCTGAATTCTAAGGCGAGGAACACGTACAAATAGTTTAACTCATTCTCATGATGCTAAACCCTTCATTGATAATTCAAATTAGCTAATCTCTCAGTTGCTACAAAATTATCAACAAGCATAAAACACAAATCCTTTTTAGCCAGTTAACGATCCTTAGTCATGATTCTCATCTTGCTAAGCATCAAAAACATGATAGAAATCTTCTAGAGAATTACCAAACCTCTCTCAAGTGTAATTTGTCCATGTTCTAGAAATTGAGTAGCTAGTTCAATCCTAGCTCTAAGACCACTTCTAAACATGAGAACTTCTATAATCTTGTTCTAAACATCAAGAGATCATCATCTATCCCTCTAAATCAACCATTCCCACAATCCATAATAAAACTACTCACACATAACTAAATCACAAAACAAAACCGAACAAAATCAAGGCATATTGAAAATAAGAAGATTGATGGAAAGAAATTAAGAAAATCTTCACTAAAATGGTGTAGATCTTGAATGTTTCATGAACACAAGAGGAGAGAAAAGATAAGTTCTCTAGAACAGTAAAAAGAAGCTAAAAGTGATGATATTTTCGTCTGTGGAGAGTTAGTTAGAAAGAGAAAACAAGTGTTGAATATATTACAAAAGGGGTTGGTCCCAAAGTCAAGCCAAAAGTCGTATCACAATTCTGATCGGTTGTTCGATCGGTTAACAACCGATCGCGCGTTGATTTTCTTGACATCGGCTTCTGCGATCGGTTGTTAACCGATCGCACATTGATTCTCGGTCTTCTCGCTCTTCATTCAATCTTTGCGGTTTTTCCTCGAGCTTTAATCATCTCCTTTCATCCAAGTTGATCTAAGTCACTCCCAAACACCTGAGAAAGGCTCCAGCAAGCCAAAAGAACACAAAAACGTCATAGGATATCTAAAATGCAACGTGACTCGCTTTGGACCTAAATGCAATGTATATATAATAAAAACTCGATGAAACACAAGGAAAACGAAAGAAAATATGAGACTCGAGGTGGTAAAATACAGTGATATCAAGGTGACTCGCTCTGATACCAATTGTAAAACCTATAACACAGAGACTTGTGTAACACACGTACGAGAATGCAAAAACCTTTTTGCCTTTATTAGAAATCACTTAGACAACCTCAACAGACTTGTCTAATCAGAATTACACGACCTTGCTCATAGCAATTCGACACTGACCAATTCCTAATCTACCCAAGGTTACCACAACAACAGTTGTGTAACACTCGTATGTTCACTCACCAAGAACCCTAAATCTCTCTCGTAGTTTCTTGACTCGTTCTCTCTGGACGGCTAACCTAATTCTAGTCTAGCCTCTTTGTATATATACCACATCTCAACACGAGCATGTGTATATACACTTTCCACAAGTTTAGATCTTCATATCTTTTTTGATGCGATCCTGAAGATTCTCCTTGATACACACGGGAGCTTCATCTCAGCTCCAATCAGCAGCTGCCACGCCAGCTTCCTCTTCAATATTACTTCGAGACTCCATTCTCCACTCAGCTCCTGCCACGTCACTTTGTTGTATTATTTTCCTGCGACCTGCTTTTTTGTGTGTCGCACATATCCTTCTGTGTGTCGCACATATCCTTCATGTTCCAGATCCAAATTCTGGATCTTACAGTTAGTGCCACGATAGTGGGCTAGTTAGAAATTCATGTTTGAGTTCGAGAACGGTTCTTAATTCATTCCATGTTCGATAATCTGTTTAGTGAGTCTTGGATTCTTGCGAATTACCTGAAGACCTAACGCTTTTCTCATTCGAACCTACATCGTTTTATTTGCATGCTTAGTTTCTAGTTCATTTATTAAACCACAAATCATAGCATTCGTCTTAGATTTATCTTCCTTCTGCATTCTCGTAGTGTAGCACTTGGTCCTTGTGGATTCGATTCCTAAAATACTATCTCGATTGATGTGCTCTTGCAGTAGAATTTTAGGGTTAAACTCTGAGTGTTTCAACGTTTTAAATAACTTTTAGCATAAGTTATACAAATTCTTTCAAATGAATCAGTCAATCTTAGTAAGTGTGATTTGTGATCTCGTCGATACCTATATTGCTTACTGATCTTGTGCATTTTTATTTCAAACAAGTTTCCGACTTCGTCGTTACCCAGTCTAAGTCAAAATGCTTTCTTTCGTTGTTCACTCTGTTCTGAGCACAAAAAATATCAGAACAGAGTAATCAAAACAGAGCACAAAAAGTATCAGAACAAAATTAATCAAAACTGACCATCATGATCTTTGCTCTGGCGTTGATTTTATCAGGGAAACTCGTATATAAACTGATATGTATATCTTATGATCCAGGCAAGTTACACATAATAAAGGCTATTATTTTTGGAGGAACATCCACCTGCTCTTATGTAATATGTACAGAGCTATCATACATTTCAATATCAAATCGACTATTATAAACAACATAGCTTCACAAAAAATCATTAAATTTTTCCAAATTACCTCGCTCTAGGGGCAAAATCAGAAGCAGAAGATGGGCTAAACTCAGCAGAATCCTTTGTGAACATATCTTGACTACCTTGTTTCCTTTCGACTTCAAAGGCAAGACACTCGTTTAGCTCCATCACCACGTGTGGCATTGTCGGTCTACGGTTTGAAGACGGGTTTACACAGGCAAGAGCCAACTCAACAACCTTCCACACACCGTTTGTATGATAATCCTCCATCAATTTCGGGTCGACAATTCTCCTGATGTCCCCATTTGTGAGCTTGAAACCAACCCATTCTGTAATGTGAGGTTTCTCTCGGTTTTTGTCTATCACTGGCTGGTTTGTTACTATCTCTAATAACACTACACCGAAGCTGTAAACATCACTCTTCTCGCTTAGCCAGTTTGTTCTGTAGTACCTGACATATTGTATCAAAGAGAGAGAGAGATTACACTTCACATTCTTCATTACTCACTTGAGTAACAAAACTGATTGATTTACTCACTCAGGGTCTAGGTAACCAGGTGTTCCTGCAACGACTGTCATGACATGAGATTCGCCATCGATTGGGAAAGATCTAGAGAGCCCAAAGTCGGCTAGTTTCGCTTGATAACGCTCATTCAATAAGATGTTAGTAGTTTTCACATCTCTATGAACCATAGGAGGCCTACATCCATTATGCAGATACTCCAATCCTGTTACAAATGGTTATTGTTTATCTCAGATTTCCTTTCAGACAACCAGACGCAAATTGTCTTTCAATGGTAAAAATGTCAGAATTTTGTTCACCTTGTGCTGCCTCTACAGCTATTTGCATTCTGGTTTCCCAGCTTAAGACATTGCCACCGCGTTTTCCTGTATTGGATTTTGAATGTTTCAAGTGTTGGAATTGAGAGATGAAACTGGAGTGGACAAAAACCAAAGTCATTTAGTTAAAGTGTGTTACCGAACATATTCTCCCTCAAGTCTCCGTTTGCCATATATTCATAGATCAAAGCCAATTTATCTCCATCATCACAGTACCCCACAAGTCCCACCAAATGTCTATGGTGAACTCTTAAAAGAAGCTCGACCTAATAAAGATAACCAAATTACCACTTCATGATAAGAGAAACTTAAAACTCATTTAAAAACATAGACTTAACGGATCTATGTCTTGTTTAAGTACCTCTGCTTTGAATTCTTTATAACCTTGAGCTGATGAATGAGAGAGCATTTTCACAGCTACTTGAGTATCATCCAAGTTTCCATGATACACTGTTCCAAAGCCTCCTTTGCCAAGAACTCTCTCGAAGTTATTAGTCATCTTTAGTACGTCGGAATACGTGAACTTGCGTTCCTTTGTTATGATTAATGGATTGGATGATCTTGTCTCACTTTTAACCGCACCGGTAGTGACTGATGCTGGTCCTGGAGCTGTAAAACCATAGAAGAAGTGTGAGTAAAATCTGACCAGTTTCATTTTCATTAGTTTCTAGTAAAACCAAGTCCCAATGTGGTGATCATACGTACCTTCAGCAGTTTTCTGTTTTCTCCTTGTGATGACAAAAATGATAGCCAAGATAACTAGCAGAGCAAACACGCCAGCCACTGACGCAGCGATAGCATAAATTGGACCATTTTTACTCTTACTTTTTTGGGTTGGATTCTGGATCTCATCCAAACTGTATATATTAAAAGTGATGAGAAACCAAAAAAAAAAAGTGATTAGAAGTTAAATTTTAGTATTTTTACTCTTTTTCCAGGTTTCATCTCTACTGCAATCATTAAAAATTATGGGAAACTGTTGCGGAGGAGTGTGCTATACTTCCATGACTCCAAAAAGGTTTGAGACTGAATCTTACATTAGTATTACAGATTTGTTATCTATCAAACTTTGCTGAAGTGCTGAGCCATTGAGCTTTGGGTTTCCGCTTAAGTTTCTGCAAATGATAAAGACTGAATCTTTCAGAACAGCACACAAAGAGCAGAGATATGAATAGTCATTCTGAAACTCACATGAGTTTTAAAAACTCCATTTTAGCGAAAAACAATGGAACCTCTCCTTGTAAATCATTGTTTGATAAATCTCTGCGCATTGAAAAGAAGAAAGAAGAAATTTGCAGAGTTATTTTCATTATAACATATTGAATACTTTTAAGTTTATCGGTGTGACTATTCGGATGCTTACAGTATTGTCAACTGTGTTAGCTTGGATATATCAGATGTTATGGTACCAGTCAAATTGCTCCCAGTCAAGCTCCTAACAAAGAATCCAAGAGTTAGAACTTGTGAAAAAACCCGAAACAATAAAGATGAACAAACAAAACATACAAGGATATGATCCGCGGTGGCTCGAAGTCTTGATAACTGCAGTTTAAACCTTCCCACCGGTATAACTGAGGAGAACATGCATCTCCTCGCCAGCTAGATCTTTTGCTCAATTCATAAGTTGTCTTAATGTTCATCATAGCAAAAGCTTATCGATCACCACATTTCAAAAACTCATCTCAGAAACCAGACAAAGTTCATAAACAGATAAGGAATTGGTAAAAGAATGGGCTTAACTTACCTTCATCTTGGTCTGTCTCGAGATGTGGAAGGTCTAAGACTTTATAAATCTCGAGGGCGTTGATAAGAGGAGGGCGAGTTGAGTTACCGGTCATTGCGAAAGTGAAATTGAATTTCCCATCTGGAGAACTCACAGCACTTGAAGAGAATATAGTTGTTATACTGAACTTTGGAGGCCTAAAATAGGAGAACCAATTTTTGCCACCATTATAAGTAATGTTGAATTCTCTGGTCTCATTAGCTTCAAGATTCTGGATTTCAGCAAAATGCATGTATATATATGACTGTGCAGTGATCTCGTCGAGAGTCCAATCTATTGTCAGAGGCTGGCTATCATTTGCAGGTACTGCAGCAGTTTTTGCCACAGGTTGTGGCACATTGTAGAGGTTACTTGTATCGACCAAAACATCCGTGCGTAGTACGGTATTGTTATTATCTAAGAATGGGACCCAGGTTCGGTCATGGATGTCCTCATCATACCTAGAGTGAGAAGCAGAGAGAGAGAGAGAGGCCCACTTTTGTTGATTCAAAGAACAAAAACAACAAATATGAAAATTAAATCTTTATGGCTCCTTTCTTTACCTGAGAAACGATGGAGTGGGTGAGAAGTAAACTCTTCCGACCGCAATCAGCGATCCACTTTGCGTGACGTATGTATTATTGTTCAAAGGACGAAGTTCCAATGAGGAAATAAACGGTGTTGTTTCTCCTGTCTTAACAAGACAAACTTGAAGATGGTTCTGTGTCAAGACATGGATCATCTCATGGATTGAACCATTTGTCACTCCTAGGGTCGAAACAGAAGTCCAATTGTTAGGACCGATGTGAAGTTCAAAGCTTGGGAGTCGATTCAGGCCGTCATAGTTCCCATAGAGAAAGGTTCCTCTGATCAGATATTTGCGCTTTGCTGTGAGGTTGAAGAAGTTGTAACAGTTTCTTTGACCCTCAGGGAAGCTTCTCAAGGACCAAGTCTGTCGCTGAAACAGCGTCGTGTACGCGTCATTGATCTTCCCGGCCAATCCACTTTCGATGTAATTAGCGTCTGATTTGTATGTTATTTTCGTTGACTTCTCCACATACGTCGTGTCCTTAGGCACCAAACCACAATCTAAGCTAATGAATCCTGTTCATGACCAAAGAAACAAACTTTAAAAGGGTTTCTCACTCTGCATAGGAATCAAAGCATCAAGCTTTGATGAAAAACTGAGAAAACATAAAGCAGAGTAAGAACCTGACTGATCTTGAGCTTGAACCAATTCAAAAATGGCAAAAGCTATGATCAAGAGGCGCAAAAACCCATGAAGAAACTTCATTTTTATTTGGGCTGTGTGCTCTGATTCAAAGGAGTTAGGTTGTTATTCATTGTTCATTGTTGTTGATGGGCAAAGATTGACATAACATAGTATTGGTCAATGAAGAGGGCTAAGTCTTCAATATTAGATTATTCAGGTGATTGTAACACTACTCTTAATTGCCTACGAAATCCGCTCTGTCTTGTGGAAAGGCTCAAATTAGTATTGGTGGCAGAATAATAAAATGTACAAAGAAACAAAATGAGATAGATGCAGAGTCTTGTCTTATAATAGAAACTATTATAACTGAAATGGAGCATAAACTACAAACCAACCCTACTTTTCTTTTTCTTAAGAAAAAGTCTTAAATTGATACCCGAAAATAAAAATAAAAAAAAAGAAGAAGAAAAAAAAGTCTTAAATTTAAGTTGGAAAAAGAAATCTCAACTTGAGCTAATTTGATACATATTTTATATGGAATATTTTAGAAATTATTAGTGTGTTTATTATATTTTCAAAACAAGGAAAAGGCGAAGAAAATTAAAAAAAAAAAAAAAAAATGAATGAGTCAACTTTGGTAATTCTGATTTGTGACCTCGTCGCTGCCTATATCCTTGAATTTACAAAGCGTTGACTACAGTTATTTATTTATTAAGTGAATGTGATTTCGTCACTGGATTTGAATTCGGTGAGTATTTTATTATGTTTACTTGCTGTTGAATAAATCAATCAAATTACTCATTTTAAATGTAATTAACTAGTTATACAATGTATCAAGATTCAAGTCATGCATTTACCCGGGAAAAGAAAAGAAAAGAAAAAAAAAGCAAGTAAATAAGGGGAATACCTATAACTAAAGCCCATATACAGAAAATGGGCCGTATCAAGGTGTTGAAAAGAAAACGGAGACTAAGGGCATTTTCGGAATTTGCTTCGTCCCTTCTTTCCCACGGCGGAGCAGATACAGCCTCCAATGCAGCCACCGGAGGTACGGACATAACTTATGGTCAATTGCTTTAGTAACTTAGTAACTACACATTTGATAACAGTTCCATTTTACGACAGGATCCGCAACAAAGATATGCTACGAAGAAGATCCTATTAGTCAGGGAAACAGGTCCCTCAAACATCCACTAAATCTTTATCCGATCAAAAAATCTCAAAAGTGTTTACAGATATTGAACTCACACTCTCACCAATCGACTTTACAAATGGAATCAGATTCAATCGTTCACTCCGTTTCGTATTGCAGAGAAAACAACTAATGCCCTTCCTTCGGGACCCTCTCTAAAATGTTTGTATTTGAATTACATAATTATGGCTCCAAAATTGAATTTCTTACAAATTTAGATTATTTGAAAGTTGAAATATAATTAGATTTCTCTTGGTTGTAAGAATATTGTTGGAGTATATTGTCTTGGATCACAGTTATTGGCTGTAACTAGAAACCACTAAGAGGAATATTCTGAATAAGATGAATGTAAATGAATGGAATTATAGCAGTCAAAGAAATAAGATAAATGGGATGGATGATTGCAGAGAAAAAATATATAACATGAATGGTAACTGTTTAGAGGAATACAGAGGGATAGATAAAAATAATTTAACTTTAAACAGTATTATAAAATATTATAAATTCATAATTTGTCTTATTTAATATTAATAAAAATAAATATTTTTGGAAAAGCTATTATTATTATTAAAATAATATAGTTGTTTTTCGGATATTTGTACATAAGTAGAAATGTGCATCTTATTAAACCATAACCAATTTTACATGAATTTACATTTTGACAACTAAAAATAATTGAGAGAAAATAGTGCAAGTAGTTACAAACAAATCAGGAAAAAATATTTTGTTTTTCAGTTAAATTAAGTAAAATTGTCCCTTCCCACTTATTCATCGACATTTAGGTAGTGGAATGTAATGGCTAATGGGATGTTTTTACAAGAGATATTTTTTCTTCCCATTTAATTTATTCAGTAAAATTTTCTGAATTTTTTTCATAATAACTGGTGATTTTATAGTGAATTAAGTGGAATGACCCATTCCACCTATTTTTATTCCACATTTTGTACATCCAGTTACAACCTATAATTACACTAAACCATTTGTGGGGAAGTGTGTGTGTGTGAATTTTTTTTTTTTGACAAAAGTGGGGAAGTGTCAAGTATGGGAAAGTGGTGCTCCTATAATTATTGAGAAAATCAGGAAAAACATGCGCTCAAATCAATAATTAAAAAAATGTTAAGAAAAAATAAACTACTAAATGTTTTTTAATATGTGAAAATCCAAAAAAAATCATAAACCAATATTCTTGACCAAAAAAAAAAAAATCAATATTCCAATCAAAAAAGTGTGAAGGGTTAAGAATGCAAACGTTGTTGTGTCCTAAGGGCTTTAAACTGAGCAGCAATTTGGTCGTAATCAGGAAGCTTAGGATGAACATGTTTGGGTAATAATCTTCTTCTTACTTCTTCTTCTTCTTCTTCATTCTTCACTCTAAACACATTGTATACAATATGGTAACAATTTGGTGACGATTTTCTCCTTCGACCAATCCTTTTTCGCCTCTTATAGTACCTTAAACTTTCCGTGTCCTTAAACCCTCGTGATGATAATGATGATGATGATGATAATAATGATGATCTCTCTTCTTCACTACTTTCTCTGAATCTGAATACTCTCTGATCTCTTCCCACTTGTGTCTCCTCTATGTAATCATCCTCCATTGATCTCTCTTCCTTGCTCTTCTCTTCTTCCACATCCGTGAGACTAAATTTATACACTTCTGGTGACTCATCATCAGAGCAACTATTTAAATTTGAATACATCTCTTTCTTCTCTTCATCTTCATTTACCTAGTAACATACAAGTCCAAAAGAATTATGACTCCAACAAAACAATAATATACATAATCTTGATATTTGTATAAAACAAAAAAAAATAAAAATAAAAATAAATTCACCTGTTTCTCAATTTCAGGTGTATATTCCAGCCTTAAGATTTCTAAACGGAGACCAGTTTCCTTTGCTATTTCATCCAACAATTTGGACTTTAAATCCTCAGATACCGAAGTTACCGACAGTTTCTCTTTGATCTGCATATTCAGCGTAAATTAAAGTGTGAAAAAACAAAACTAAAAACTAAAAAGGATAAAATAAAAATGTTTGTTTGAAACCTGGAAGTTAACAAGATTTCCATGGAGAAGCTGAAGAGCTGTTGTAATGTAATTTTGACCGTAGCGTTGACCAAATAGCTCTCTGATGCTAATTAGCTCAGGTAATTCTCCACACCTCGCAGAGGCAAACACAAGACTCGAAACTGCTTCATTAATCTCGTCATTAAGCAATTCTCTGCAAGTTTAAAAATTTATCGAATTAGTGTTTGAATTCTTGAAAAACAGAGAATTAACACACACACACACACAAAAAGAAAAAAGAAAAAAGATAACCTGTGTTTTCTAATGGAGGAGAAATGGAGAAGGATAAATTCAGAGAATTGAAGCAATAAATCGTAGATTGAAATGGAGTTTTGGACGAGGAAGAGCTGTTTGGTGCGAAGGAGAGCTCGTGTGTGGTCATTGATTCGGATGAAGAGAGCAATGTCGTGACGTAAATGTCTTGATATTGAGTATTTCTTGTTCTTGAGTAGCTTAAGACGAGACTGAAGCTGCAGCAACAATTTCTTACATTTGGAAGCTTTTCGCCATCGACGGAACAAGAAACCAAACATGATTAGACTCAGTTTGAGAGCAAGAAAGAGAGAGAGTGGGTTTGTCCATTACTTTATGGGAGAGTGGCCATTAACGGTTATTATTTGCCTCCCTTTTTTTTAACTGCCTCATATCAATTGAAGAAGACCCATTTGTTATATTTGGGTTTAAATCAATAATTGGGCCGTGAAAGAGATGGCCCATGTGAGTTGAAATTGCATGCTTTTTACATTCGACTTCGAGTGGTTTACACGCTGTGGAACGGATGCATGAGTTTGTGGAAATGATCAATTAATAATGAATATTTATTAGATTCTAAGAGATTGATCTATTAGAAAATATGAAACATAAACTCTAAATTCAAAATAAAGAAATATAATATAACTCATGAATATGAAATATGATTTCTTGATTTTACCTCCAAAATATATATATATATATATATATATATATGATTTCTTGTTACCCAAGCAAGTAGCACATACTAAAGGCTAATACTTTTACAGAAACAAACCGCTTGCTCGATCCACGGATTATGTGAGCAATCACTAGGTGCATAACACATCAAATCCTTTCAAGTCACCTCGGTCCAGGTGAGAATCCAGAAGCAGAACATAAGCTAAACTCAACAGAATCTCTTGAATACATCACTTGACTCCCTTGTTTCCTGGCAATTTCAGAGTCCAAACACTCTTTTAGCTCCATCACAACATGTGGCATTGTTGGTCTACGGTTCGAGGTATAGTTTACACAAGCCATAGCCAACTCCACAGCCTTCCACACACCGTTTGTATCAAAATCTCCCATCAGTTTCGGGTCGATAATATTCCTAATGTCTCCTTCAATGAGCATGAATCCAACCCATTCTGTAATGTGAGATCTCTCGCGGTTTGTCTCAATCACAGGCTGGTTTGTGATGATCTCTAATAGAACTACCCCGAAGCTGTACACATCACTCTTCTCGCTTAGCAAGTTTGTTCTATAGTACCTGAAAAGAGTATTAAAGAGATCACATTTCGTATTCTATATTGAATAAGATAACTGATTGATTTACTCACTCAGGGTCTAAGTAACCAGGTGTTCCTGCGACGACTGTTGATACATAGGATTCACCATCAACCGGGGAAGATCTAGAGAGTCCAAAATCGGCTAGTTTCGCTTGAAACAGCTCATTCAATAATATGTTAGTAGTTTTCACATCTCTATGGACCATAGGAGGTATACTTCCATTGTGTAGATACTCCAATCCTGTTACAATTAGTGGTTATTGTTTTATGTCAATTTGCATTTTAGACATCAAAATCAGAATATAAGCAAATAATTTTTGTTGTTTCATCACCTTGTGCTGCCTCCATAGCTATTAGCATTCTGTTTTCCCAAGTTAGAACATGTCCACCGCGTTCACCTAATTAAACCGAATTTCTATTGGTTTTTATTATGAACTTCATCATAGCAGAATCTCTTAGTGAGTGTTTACCTGACATATTCTCCTTCAAGTCTCCATTGGCCATGTATTCATAAATCAAAGCCAAGTTATCTCCATCATCACAGTAACCCACAAGTCCCACCAAATGTCTGTGATGAACTCTTAAAAGAAGTTCAACCTAAGAAAGATCATAAGAATGATTAGAAACTTAATAAACAAAAGAGTAATGACACTACTTCTCATTTAAAGTTACCTCTGCTTTAAAATGTTTATAATCTTGATCAGCTGATGAATGAAAGAGCATTTTCACAGCTACTTGAGTATCATTTAAGTTTCCATAATACACTCTTCCAAAGCCTCCTTTACCAAGAACTTTCTCAAAGTTATTCGTCATCTTTAGAATCTCGGAATACGTGAATGTCCGCTCCTTTGCTCCGATTGATTGATTAGATGGTTTTTTCTCACTATTAACCCTACTTGGAGCTAATACAATGGTAAAAGAAAAATGAAATGGATCAAATATAAAAATCCGCTCCGTTTTACATTAGTGCTAAGACCTGATCCAGTGATTATACCTTCACTATTTCTCTGTGTTTTCCTTGCAACAATGAAACATATGGTGAAGATAGCTAGTAAAGCGATCACGCCAGCCACCGAAACTTCGATAGCAACCAAAAGAAACTTTCTATCCGGTTTTTCATCTATACTACAATCATCGAAAGTGAGATGGGAAATGAACAACAAACAACAACAAAAAAAGAGGAAATTAGTAACACTAAGGAGAGGGAAATTAAAAATACGTTTTATGAGTCAGAAGGAAAACAAAAAAGTTGTGAAAACATATTACATTAGTGTTAGAGATTTGTTCTTTATCCTTTTCTGAACAGAATCTGGAATTGTGAGATTGAGCTTCGGGTTACCGCTTAAGTTTCTGCGAATGAAAAAAGAATGAATCTTTCAAAAAACAAAACAAAGAAACAGAGCAAGCAAGATTTCAATAGCAGAAACTCACATGAGTGTCAACATCTTCATATCAGCAAGAAAATCTGGAATCTCTCCTGATAAATCATTCTTTGATAAATCTCTGTCCATTGTAAGGTAAAAAAAAACTTTTTGAAGAGTTAATATATCAAATAGTTAAGTTTATTTGTGTTTTAATAGTTTCAGATGCTTACAGATCTCTCAGTTGTATTAGATTAGCTACATCACGTGTTATGGTACCGTTCAATCCACTCGCTGTCAAGTTCCTAAAGTTTTAAATAGTTAGTAGTTTTACGAAACCCCGAAACTAAAATATGAAATGTGAACAAATGAATTAGAAAAACATACAAGGATATGATCAGAGGTTGATCGGAGTCCAAATAAAGGCAATTTACACCTTCCCATCGATAAATTTGAGGAGAACATGGATCTCCTTGCCAGCTTATCTTTTTGCTCAATCCATATGTTTTCTTGATGTTCATCATAGCAGAAACTGATAATCAACAAAAACCAAACAAATTAGGAGGTTTATTGGATTAATATAAAGGTTGTAAGAAAAAGGAGGTTTATTGGATTGAGTATTTTAATTGATTTGAAAATCCAAACAAAAAAATTGTGCGAAATCCTTATCAAAATGTGTTTTTATTCGATTTATGATTACAGATTACTAAATTCTAGCTAAAATATGTTGTTATTCAGTTCATGATTTAAAAATTCAAGTTATGGATTTTAACAAATACAAAATACAAAATCTTAGATGCATGATGGTTACTTGGAAATCTATATGAATTTCGATATCGAAATCAAATAAATTTCATGTGGAATTTGAACGTATTTTAGACAAATTAATAAACCCTCCTAAACCTAAAAACAAAAACAAATTTGGTTAAAAGAATGGGTTTTAAAATGAAATTTACCTTCATCTTGGTATGTCTCGAGCAGTAAATTTTCAACCACTGTATAAACCTCAAGGGCATTGATAAGTGGAGGAAGAGTAGAGTTTTTGGTCATTGTAAAAGTGAAATTGAATTTCCCATCTGAAGAACTCAAAGCTGTTGGACTATAGATTGTTGTGATGTTGAGTTTGTGAGGTCTAAAGAAATTTTCCCAAACCTCATGATCACCATTGTAAGTAATGTTGAATTCTCTGGTCTCATGAGAACCAAGATTCTGGATTTCTGCAAAATGCATGTATATATATGATTGTGCATTGATGTCGCCAAGATCCCACCATATGTTGAGAGGATGAGTAGCTTTTGCAGGAATAATTGCGGAGTTTGCCACATTTTGAGGTACATTGTAGGGATTGCTATTTGTATCGACTAGAAGATTGGTGCTTAACGACACCGTTTCATTCTCAGTGAATGGAACCCAAACTCGGTCATGGAAGTCTTCATCATACCTAGAGATCAAGATAGACAGAAAGACAAAGAGGCTTCATTTTGTTAATTCAACACAAAACAACAAAGACAAGTTACAAAAACTATTTGGCGTAGGCCTCGCTGGGTTGTTTGAGTCAGGGCCGGCCCATGACATAGGCAGAATAGGCCATGGTCTAGGGCCCAAACTTTTTTTGGCATTTAGTTATTTGGCGTAGGCCTCGCTGTGTTTATGTTTACATTTAGAGAATGAGTTTGAATTATATGTTAGATTAATACTGAAATAATTTATAGGTGAACATAGTAAAATGATGGAACAAAGAAAACAATTTATAGGTGAACATAACTTTTGCAGAATAATTATACAAGGTTAAAACTGTTTTTAAGATTAGTCACATTTTATTTTTAATTTATTTTTTAACGCGTGCATAACATATAACATATAGAGGAATTATATTTTTAATGAATGGTAAATTAAAAAATAGCGCAGAAATACGTTTTTAAAACATGAAAAAACTGTTATACCATTCATCACCTATTTTTTTTCAGATGAACCCACAACTTTAAGCAAGCAAAATTTAGTGTTAGGTGTAAACGCAAACCGAAGGAAACGTAAACGTAAACGCTAAAGACAAACGGAAGGTTCTCCTTATGTTTGCGTTTGCATTTTACAAAACTTTTTAATGGATCTTTAACAACAACAAAAAACAACTTTTTAATGGAAAACTGAAAATGTGTTCTCTATATCAAAAATGTAAATTTTTATTTTTTTTCTTTCATGTGAACACAAACGTATAAATTGTGTTTGAAACGCATACCTGAGGAACGATGGAGTGTGTGGAAAGTAAAGTCTCGCGAACGACATCAACGATCCACTTTGAGTGACGTAAGTATTATTGTTCAACGGACGAAGCTCCAACGACGATATAAACGGTGTCGAATTTCCTGTTTTGACAAGACAAACTTGAAGATTGTCTTGTGTTAAAACATGGATCATCTCGTAGATAGATGCATTTGCTACTCCTTCCAATATAACAGAAGTCCATTTGTTAGGACCAACGTGAAGATCAAACTTAGGGATTTGATTCAAACCGTCGTAATTCCCATACACAAAAGTTCCTCTAATCAGATATTTGCTATTCGCTTTGAGGTTGAAGTTGTAACAGTTTCTCTGACCTTCAGGGAAGCTTCTTAAGGTCCAAGTCTGTTGCTGAAACAGTGTCGTGTATAAATCATTGATCCTCCCGATTAATCCACTGTCGATATAATCCGTGTCTGATGTGTATGTTATATTCGTTGTCTTCTCCGTATAGGTTGCGTTCTTAGGGATTAATCCACAATCCAAGCTAATGAATCCTGTTCATGAAAATATTATAATCAAAGATACAGAAATTTTCAAGGGTATATTAAAAGCATCAAGCTTTAGCGAAAATTCGAAAACAGAGTAAGAACCTGATTGATCTTGAGCTTGGACTGATTGAAGAATGGCAAAAGCAATGATCAATAAAAGCAAAAACCCATTAAGAGATTTCATTTTGTTTTTTTTTCGACATTTAGATTAATCAGTATTTAACGGTTGAAATCAGTATTTTGGCAGCAATCAAACAAAAATATAAGGAAACAGAAAGAAACATTGCACAGAGTCTTGCTTTTTCAAAAGAATCCCAAGCTGTCTTTCACAAAGTCATAACTATTAAAACGAAAAGGGAGCAATATTATTAGGGAACCAATCCTAATTTTACTTTATTTAGAAAAGAATCCATAGTTTTATATAGAAAAAATATTTATATAGGAAACAAATCCCAATATCCATAATTTGATGTTTTACTCTATTTTACAAATCTTGACATGTTTCTATTTCTCACCTTGTTGACTGTTGTTTTTTTGGATATTTAAAAGGAGGAATTGTAAATATAGGACACATTTTGAAAATTATTATCCTTAAGACTTTGTGGATTTTTGTCACTTTTTGACTAAAATACTCTTTGATAAATGTAAAAAAATATTTTAAAATTCTTAGAAAAACCGAAAATTCCAAAAAATGAAATAAATATATATTCGATAATCGTTTAAGGAAATATTCTGATTTAAAAAATATTTTTTTCACTAGATCTACGACATGTAGAATGTGTATTCTACAAATCACGATTTTGTAGAATCAATATTCTACCACTTGTTATGCATTCTACTAAGCCTATAGAATATATATATTCTACAACTTGTTTTGCATTCTACAGATTTTGGAATACATATTCTACATTTTTCTATATATTCTACTTTTTGCAGAATAGAATTTCTGCTGTTTTGTCTTTATTCTATGGAATGTATAATATATATTCTACCAAGAAGTTAATAAAATCTGAAAAAATCTAGAATCACCTGAAAATCTTTTAAAATCTTTTTTTTTTCCTTTTCCCATTCTCTTTCACGTTTTTTACAATTTTTCACGTTCTCTTTCAATTTGTTGGGTATGCGAAGAAGAATGCGTCTATACGACTGTGTGTGACGTATACAGCGACAATTGACAATCGAAAGACTACTATCAACATTGATTTGAATAAAGAGCCATCTGATTCAAGTAGTAGAGAAGACGATGATAAGTTCCCTGAAAAGTCAGAAGAATTAGTTACTGATCCGCGTAATGATGCCTTAAAAACCAATGTTCGTGACGTTCAAGATGATGGCGATGATGGTGACAATGACCTGCTTTATGAAACCAAAGACGACAGTCACAAGGAAGCTGGGTTTTTGTTGTTTAATCTCTTCTTCTTTGTTTTTCTATTCTTCTTCTTCAAATAGTGCGTTAAAAGTCAAATGAGAGAAAGAGAGATTTTTGAGAGATTTGGGTTCTTATTTGACGCATATCCAATACATACACGTTTCAAACGCGACACTGACAATAAGAAATTATGCCTTCAAATACAATTAGCAAAGTAATTAGTATAAGGTCAGAGGCGGAGGAGGAAGACGAACGACGGTTAATTTTGACTTACCGAAAGAATCAATCGGCGGCGGAGACGGAAAGGCGAGGCGACGGAGATACGATATCGGAAGGGAGGAATATAATTTTTTGTTTATGTTGGCGAAGAATGTTTTTTTTTTGTCGTTGTTAACATAGATATTCACCTTTACTTAAGTTTTACAATTTTCTAACAAAGTAAATTTTTTTAATAAAATATATGTTAATATTAAGTAATTCAATATTAAAAGTAAAACTGATTTAACATTAAATTAAATCTTGATGGGACAATGTTTCTCCAATTTTGTCTTACATTTCCAATTATCCCTATTTAAAAAGTGAAGAGAACAATAAAATGAATTGAGTCGATTTCGGATTATTGAGGCCCCTGTATAGTTGTTGATGTCTATCACAAATTTCCAATGTTTTTTTTTTGGCGCACTAATGAAAGCTTTTGCAAGGAACCGTGGAGAAGAACTTTTTAGATATTACTTCTTGACATAATTGCAAAAACAGACGCTATTTCATTAGTTTTTTTAATATTTTAAGTTTTTAACTGTTTCTTTTTTTTTTTTTTTTTGTCTTTTAGAGGCAAATGACGAAAATGCCTTCCTTTGTCTTTCCGTGTATCGTCTACAAACGTAGACGCCATTTTGTACATGGATTAAATTATCATATACAGTACCGAAAGTACTATTTTTTAATCTCACTTTGGAAAAGTGATAAAAACTAATAAAACTTAAATAAAATGCCAAATTTTGCAAAACACACTTATTTCTTTCAAACGTTTTCGGTACAATGCATTTGGTATTTAACAGAAAATAAAAATTCCATAAAAATAGCTCAACTAAATTACCATAAGCTTTTTAATATCCCAATTATTTTATACCCAGAAAAATACCCCAATCATTTCATTTGCCCATTTTAAATCTCCAATTGTGAACCGTGTGTTCATTTTACAACATCTCGTTAACAGATGTATACGGAACTATGCACGGTTTGAAACAGTGTTTATTTTTAATAATAAAATATTAATAAATAAATAAAAACTTACATTAAATTTTTAAAAAAATCCCCAAAAAATCGAAAACAAATTCCAAAAAAAATAGAAAAAATTCCAAAAAAATATAAAGTTAATAAACAATAATTTTCTAACTTCAATAAGAGGGGCAAAAATGTAATTCACCCACGGGTCATCTTCTTCCAAAAAAAACCCTAATGGCCGCCAACTCTTCTGCGTTTTTTCTTTTTCTTTTTTTGTATTTCTTCCCTTTTCTTCGTCATTTTCTCATGTGTTTTAAGCAAATAGCACACATTTATCATTAATTTACGGATTTCTAACCAAAAAAATAAGTTTTAGTGAGTTTTTTTTTGTCTCGGCCGATTTCTTCACCGACTATGGCAAAATCGCGGCGGTTGACCATCTCCGACCGCTCCACGGCGCCTAGCCGCCCGCCAAGACCGAGTTTTTGAACATTGGTAAAAATAAAAATAAAAAATCGAACCCGGTTTTATGCGGTTCGCCGGTTTCCGGTTTTTTAGCGGTTCAATCCGGTTTTTAACCGGTCTAACTTTCTATGGGTTTTAACATTAACCCAACCCGAATATACCTCTGGTTCCCGATCTAACCCGGTCAGACCGCCGGTCCGATCCGGTTTAAAAACATTGGTTTCATCAAATTATCATATTAGTTAGATTATTAAATTTGTTATCGATAATAATTTGAATACAAATATAACAACAATGTAAAACATATGATCAACCAAAAATAATAATAACAAATAATATTTATTTGTAGAAACCCAGTCTCGGTTGGTCTGAGGAGCCGAAACCTCTGAATTTATTGTCTTCTCTATACAATAAACTTATCGTTACATATTAAGAAAGAATGTATGAAAGTGTTTTTTTTTGCGAAAATGTATGAAAGTGCTTACAAACAAGAAAATTAAGTTCTTACGAGCGAGAAAATATGATATACCATTAGCACTACGATTTTCATTAACTAACTTAAAATCGGTTTAGTTTAGATTCGAATTTGTTTATTTTAAATTAAAAGCTAATAAAAAAAATCAAATATAATATGATTTGATTTAAATCACTTGTTTTTGTTCAGAATTATTTAATTATATATATTTATATTTATTAAATCTAATTTTAGTTTTTAAATCAGGTTTTCAATCGTTAACTTTGAAATTTTGGAAAATATATGTATTCTATTAATGGTTTGTATTCATGAATAAAAAAAAACTGATTAAAATGTATGTGTAATGAGATTTAATTCATCCTTATAATGTCGTGATATATTCTAATAATCAAAATAACATATAAATAGTAAAGTTGTAAAAAGTAAAATATACAATTCTATCGCAGAAAGAGATACATATTTTAGATAAGAAAGATAAATTATTCTCACAGCACTCGAATAGTGTTGTAAGAAAATCTCTTTTCCACATCCACAAAAGTTTTAAAAAATAAATCACAATTTGATTGGTTCAATTTTAATGTTGTTAGAGAGAAATAAGGTAGTGCACAGCAATCACGGTTTCCACTAATCATCCCCTATCTTATTGCTAGTCCTCTAGACCAACTTTGTTGCAAGTTTTATTCTTGGGCCTATAAAAAACATCATCCTATACTACGTACCATGGTTTCAAACTACAATCAAAAGTCATTTTAAGTTCTTAATTAAGCATTTTGTGTTATATCATAAAGCTGCAATGACAACCGAGCGATCAAACTCAATCATTCTCCTTTCCGTTCTTGTACTTGTTTTGGTCTTCTCTCCAATCCTTCCATGTCAAGCAGCTCGAGTGCAATTCGATGGTAAGCTAATAAGTTTTGAATTAAGTACGAAATCGTCGCGATTTTCCTTAGGTGAAATTCATTTATTATTATTGTGACAGTTGAAAGGCGTATGCTGCTGAAAGAACGGGCAACGGGCCGCTATTGCCCGGCTTGTGTGTGTTGTGAACCGGCTCCAAAAGATGGTTGCTGCCCATGCATATGCAAATGAACCAACGAGACTGCAATTTTGACAGCTACAGTCTGGTGCCTGTGAAGGGTTTGATATTTATAGACTCTACCAAATAAAAAAAAGCTTAGACTCTGATGACTCAGACAGTTGTACCTTTTTATACTAATATTTTTTTTTGTTTATAATATTGTATCTGATACCCTCTGGTTAGGACACAGAACTGCATTAAATGGTTTGCCTTAGCTTATGGGATTATGGGTCGGTCTAGTGGTTTAGGCCCTTTATGTTGACTTCTCATTTTTACACACAAAGAGACTTTGAATCCCAAATTGGACTGTGGAAAAGTCGTCTTCGAAAAAAGCATATAAATACATATTAATCCCCTTTGTCCTCTAGGCTCTAATATCACAACCCATAACAAAAGCAGAGCATCAATGGCGTTTCACAGTGGAAAATCCATCTTTGTGAAACTCATCGTCTTCTCTCTGCTACTTCTTATTCCCTTGTCACAAAGCAACGCTACTCGTATCCCTTCGATTCAAAGAGGTAATTCAAGTCATCAATCTATCCATGATAATTCCAATGGATTGGTTTGATGAAGAATCATCTGCAAATTTCTTGGTATGTATTTTCAGGTCCTATTGGCCCGAGAAGACCGATTTGCCCGGCTTGTGTGTGTTGCGAGCCAGCGCCGCTAGGAAGTTGCTGCAGATGTTGTGCATCTCCTATCGTCACTCAAACACATCACCACTCTCAATCTCCATGAAAATATAACATTAAAAAGCTTGATGACTCGATAGAAAGAAGAGCAATAATAAAGGGTCTTGTCCATGTTTCTGTTTCCATGTCCTAATAAAAAATAAATAAATAAAAACTAGTTTCAAAGTCAACATGAGTTCGATTTTTCAACCATTGACCAAAACTTTGATTTATGTAAAATTGTACTCTTCTATATATGTGTAACAAAAATAAAATCGAGGGTATTCACCTAGTAAATAAATAAAACCCATTAATTATAAACCAAAACCTACATTAAATCAACATAACGACGACAACTTGGACAGCTTCGGCGACGTGTAAGCCAAGAATCAATACAAAAACGATGAAAAACATGTCTACACTTTTTTAAACGCCTGATTTCATGATCATCCTCGTACTCTTCCAAACAAATTGGACAAAATCGTTTATGGCACCCTTCTTCTTCTTCTTCTCCTTTGATATCTTTGAACATTAGGATTTTGCTCTCAGCCGGCAAAGGTAGTTGTCGTCCGGTTTCAATGTCTTGTTGAGGCTGAGGAGTTTGGGTAATTGTATCGAGATGTAATTTCCTGATACGATAGTAACAAACGATGATCATGATAATGATCCAAACTAAAGTGTATGTAACTATAAAAACTGGCAGCGTCCATGGATGTGAATCCGTTAATTGCTTCCATGGCGATTTATGAGGAGGAGATTCCATATCCTCACGCTACGATTTCCTCTACAAGAAGAAATATCATAACATGAATATTTTAGCTGAAAAGTATATTTATAAGTAGATATCGAACTAATCCCTTCATCAAACAAATTAAAAAGTAGATATTCTATTAGGATTAGAGTTTACTTATCTTTTCCTTTTTCTTTGGAATCTTAATCAAGTGAAAACACTATAGTTGAGATATAACACATACGACACGATTTTCAAGGATCCTGTAGATTTTCTTTGGATTTTTCTGATCCACAATATTTCGAGGTTGTGGAGTAGACCGGCTGGATCGTACCGAACATTAAAAACCCTACATTTATCTACCAAGACTGTTATACACGGCACGTGAGAACACGTGCTTGCATCCCAAGAAAACCCTAACGACGTCGTTTACTTAGTGTCCAAAACAAAATCGTGTAAGCACGTGTTACTTTGTTATTAGAACACCGATTTGCCCGGCTTTTGTGTGTTGCGAGCCAGCACTGCTAGGAAGTTTCTACAGATGTTGTGCATCTCCTATCATCACTCTTAGTCTCAATCTCCATGAAAGAAAAAAATTAACATTAAGAAGCTTGACTCGGTGGAAAGACTAAGAACAATAATAAAGAGTCTTTTTAGTCCATGTTTATGTTTCCATGTCCTATTAGAAAAAATCTAGCTTCGAAGTTAGCTTTGATTAATGTATAATTATTGATAGCTTACTTTCTTGTAGAGTAACCAAAAGATATATGCGAATAGTCACTTAGTAATATATGAATAAAATCTATTTAAATAATTAATTAAAGACCAAAACTCATCAAATCAAATCAACAGCACGACGACAACTTGGACAGCTCCGGTCCCGTGTAAGCCAAGAATCAATACAAAAACGATGAAAAACATGTCCACACTTGTTTAAACGCGTAATCTCATGATCATCCTCGTACTCTTCCAAACAAATTGCGAAAGTGTGAGCTTTCTGTAGAAGTGAAGTCTGGTGAAGTAGAAGTGAAGTCTGCAGGATGTTAGAACAAGAAGACTGCAGAGCTGAAACATTGATCGTGAAGTGTTTTAATGACGTGGCAAGAGTTGCTGAGGTGGACTTGTTAAGACCAGTAATCTAACCTAGGAGCTTCTTGTTGTCTTATATAAATATGAAGCAAGGAGGCTTAGAAAAGATTAGCCGTTTTTAGATCTGAAAGTTAGAGATAAGTTTTCAAAGGAAAAAACCGTAAGAGCATTTAGTGCAGATCGGTGAGATAAACATAGAAGTTACATTAACTGTAATTCTAGTGTTTAAGGTAGTTAGAAATCTGTTGGTCACAAGCTAAGGGGTTGTCTTATGCTGTGTGTAAATCCAAGTAAGAGTGTTGTAAACATCTTATAGATTTCTAATAAAGATAAACTCGGTGTGCCGGAGTTTAGAGATATCGTTGTTGGTTCATCTGCTTTTTCATTTGGTATCAGAGCGGGCATCTGAACCAAGTTGTAATCTTTACAACAGGTGAAGATCCTGCGGAAAGATGGACGCAAAGGAGCTGGTATCTCTGCACCGAAATCCCATTCTGGAAAAAGGTAACTATGGTCACTGGAAGATGAAGATGAGAGCGATTATCAGAGGGATTCACGAGGATTCTTGGACTGCTGTCGAGAATGGATGGACTGCTCCTACAGCAAGAGGTGAGAATGGTGAAGACGTGCCTAAAGACAAATCGATGTGGACAGATGATGAGAAAAGTCTTGCAAAGTACAACGCTAAAGCTCTGTCAGCAATCTTCAACTCCATAAACGAAAATCAGTTCAAACGTGTTGACTGTTGTGAGTCTGCTAAGGAGGCCTGGGATAAACTAAGAAAAACTTATGAAGGAACCTCGAACGTGAAAAGATCCAGACTTGATATGCTGGCAACAAAGTTTGAGAACATTCGGATGGAAGAAACATAGTCCATAGAGGAGTTCAGTGGGAAGCTCAGTGCCATTGCTAATGAAGCTCGGAATATGGGGAAGAAATATAAGGATAAGAAGCTTGTAAAGAAACTGTTAAGGAGTCTTCCTCCTAAGTTTGAAACCAAGAAAACAGCAATGGGAACAGCTCTGGATACTAACAGTATTGACTTTGATGAAGTGGTCGGCCACTTGCAAGCATATGAAATGGAAATTCTTGCAGCAAGGGCAAGCAGTTCCAAGGGAATAGCGCTTGTTGGTGAAGAAAGGCAGGATATTCAGGAACTTAAGATCGAGATGGGATTGATGGCTAAGAACTTCAGCAGAGCTTTGAAAAGGGTTGAAAAAGGAAGTAAAAAGACGTTTCCTAGACCTCAAAACAATGAAAGGGAACGTGATAGGTCTGTGAAAAAAAATGATCAACAGTGCCATGAGTGTCAAGGATATGGTCACTTCAAAACAGAGTGTCCTACAGTGAAAAGAAGAGAACTCAAATGCTTTGAGTGCAAGGGTTTTGGTCACACAAAGGCTGAATGTGTAGGCAGTCAAACAAGAAAGGATAAATCGTATATTGGGATGAGTGAAAGTGAATCTGAGGATGAAGAGGATGACTCAGATGAGGTGACATGATATGTGGCTTTCCTTGTGGCCATTGACGAAATCGATGATTCTTCTGACAGTGAAACAGATGTTGAGATCAAAGGAGATTCATCTGACTCGGAATCTGAAACGGAGGAAGGGGAACATCTATCTAGGAGTGACACCGAAGAAGACTCTATGATTGATGTTCAAGCTGAGTTTCGGAAACTGTACGAGAGTTGGTTACTGCTTGGTAAGGAAAATGTCTCTTTGGTTGAAGAAAATGGGAATCTTCAGAATCAGAAGAAGAGACTGAGTGAGTTACTTGATACTGAGAAAGAGAATACCAGATCTCTTAGTCATGAACTATCTGAAACCAGAAAGAAGATTCACATGCTGAATAGTGGTACTAAAGATCTGGAAAAGATTCTCTCTGTTGGAAGAATGGGAAAAGGCAATTTTGGCCTTGGTTATAACGGTGGTTTGACTAGTGGAGAAACTCACTTTGTGCGTGGGGACAACTATAACAGGGTTTCACCAGAACTGAAAAATGATCATTTAAGGAACATGAATAAATCTGCTCAGACACATGTCAAACGTGAAGCTTACTCTTATGAACAAAGGAATGGGATGAGAGGTTTACGAAACCATGGGTGTTTTTACTGCGGAAAAATTGGCCATATTAAAAGGTACTGCTACAAATTTGCTGCTAAAGTGAGAGGATTGATGAGGCATGCAATGGTTTATCCGAACTTCAGAAGAAAGTCTCAGGTTTGGGTTGTGAAGTCTGACTTGAGGTGTCATGCTGCGTACACTTCAGCAAAATCTCTATCTTCAAAACAGTGGTATTTCTATAGTGGTGCTTCTAGGCACATGACTGGAACTCAAGAGAATCTAAACAATTTTTCTGCTGTCAAAGAGAGAAAAGTCACGTTTGGAGGTGGAGCACAAGGCCGGATCAAAGGAAAAGGAGACTTGACAGATTCTGAATTACCTAAGCTAGAAAATGTGTATCTTGTTCAAGGTCTCACTGCAAATTTGATCAGTGTGAGTCAACTCTGCGATGAAGGATTGAGTGTGACATTCAACAAGGTAAAATGTTGGGCATTTGATGAGAAAAATCGAATTGTCCTCTCTGGAATTCGCAGTGGAAATAACTGCTACATTTGGGAACAGTCACAGGTCTGTCTGAGAGGTAAGAAGGATGATCCAACATTGTGGCATGAGAAGCTTGGACACATGAATGTCAGAAGTATGACTAGGATTGTCAATCAAGAACTTGTGAGAGGTGTCCCAGAACTAAAATATATTGACAAGATTGTGTGTGGAGCCTGCAACCAGGGAAAACAAATCAAAGTTCAACATAAGAAGGTTCAAGGGATTCAAACTTCTGAGGTTCTTGATCTTGTTCACATGGATCTCATGGGTCCAATGCAAGTTGAAAGCATTGCTGGAAAAAGATATGTGTTTGTTCTAGTAGATGACTTCTCAAGATTTGCTTGGGTGAGGTTTCTTAGGGAAAAATCAGAGACAGTTGAGAGCTTTAAGATTCTAGCTCTTCAACTCAAGACTGAGAAGAAAGGAATCAAGCAAATCAGAAGTGATCATGGTGGAGAATTTCAGAATCAATTATTTGACAAATTCTGTGAGACTCAAGGAATTCTTCATCAATACTCAGCTCCGAGAACGCCGCAACAAAATGGTGTGGTGGAACGAAAGAACAGAACTCTCCAAGACATGGCAAGGGCTATGATTCATGGGAATGGAGTTTCTGAAAGATTCTGGGCAGAGGCGATAAACACTGCGTGCTATGTGATCAATCGGGTTTATGTGAGGATGGGTACAAACAAGACTCCATATGAGATATGGAAGGGAAAGAAACCGAGTCTCAGCTATTTCCATGTGTTTGGTTGTACTTGTTACATTATAAACGACAAGGACCAGTTGGGAAATTTTGATGTGAGAAGTGATGAAGGGTTCTTCCTTGGCTACTCTACAAACATTGTAGCTTTTCTGGTCTACAACAAGAGGAGCAAGATAATCATGGAATCTGTGAATGTGGTTTTTGACGATGGGAGTCTTCCGTTAGTCACTGTCTCATTAGAGCCGAGAGTGGGTCAAAAAAATCAGATCACGGAAGTGACACATCAGAATAATACTCATGAGTCTGAACATGAAGAAGATGCTCAAGGTAGCCCACTTGTGAGCACACGCAGAGAAATTCTTCCCTCGCAAGTTCACAAGAATCACTCGTCCAAAGACGTAATAGGGGACATCGGAGAAGGGATGAAAACCAGAGGGAAGTAGATAAACTTCAGAGAGATGGTGATGTTCTCGTGCTTTGTGTCAATTGTTGAACCGAAATTTGTCAATGAGGCCTTGGAAGACTACTTTTGGATTCTGGCAATGCAAGAAGAACTTGAGGAGTTTGAACGCAATGATGTTTGAATCTTAGTTCCTCGCCCTCCTGGAATCAACATCATTGGCACCAAATGGATATTCAAGAACAAGGGAGATGAAGATGGGAACATAACCAGGAACAAGGCCAGACTTGTTGCACAGGGGTACACTCAGGTGGAGGGGATTGACTTTGATGAAACATTTGCCCATGTTGCAAGATTGGAGTCTATTAGGTTCCTACTGGGTACAGCATGTCAAATGAAGTTCAAGTTGCATCAAATGGATGTTAAAAGTGCCTTCTTAAATGGAGTCATCCAAGAGGAAGTTCACGTTGAGCAACCGAAAGGGTTTGAACATGCTTCATGTCCGTATCATGTGTACAAACTGAACAAAGCCCTGTATGGTCTGCGATAGGCTCCTAGAGCGTGGTATGAAAGGCTCACTACTTTTCTGATCAATCACGGGTACATGAGAGGAAGTGTGGATAAGACCTTGTTTGTCAAAGAAGATCGAACTAGGATGATAATTGTTCAGATATATGTTGATGATATTGTCTTTGGTGGAACCTCTCAAGAACTTGTTGAAAAGTTTGTGAAGACAATGACTACAGATTTCAAGATGAGTATGGTGGGAGAACTCACATATTTTCTGGGTCTTCAAGTGAAGCAATCTGATGAAGGGATTAGTGTCTCTCAAAGCACTTATGCGAAAAACCTGGTGGAACGGTCTGGGATGTGTTCCAGCAAGTCTGCAAGGACTCCGATGAGTACCTTTGTGAAGCTGTCCAAAGATGAAGGTGGTAAAGGGATTGATGAGAAAGTCTACCGTGGGATGATTGGAAGCTTGTTGTACCTCACAGCCAGCAGACCAGACTTATGTTTAAGCGTGGGACTGTGTGCAAGATATCAGTCGAATCCAAAGGAGTCTCATCTCTCGGCAGTAAAGCGGATTATCAAGTACGTGAAAGGGACAATGAACTTTGGCCTCAACTACACAAGGGATACAAATCAGAATCTGGTTGGGTTCTGTGACTCAGATTGGGCCGGGTGTGTGGATGATCAGAAAAGCACATCTGGAGGATGTTTCTCTCTAGGAAACAATCTCATCTCATGGCATAACAAGAAACAAAACTGTGTTTCACTTTCAACAGCGGAAGCTGAGTACATTGCCTTGGGAAGCTGATGTACTCAACTCATGTGGATGAGACAAATGGCCTCTGACTATGGTATGATTTCTGATCCTTTACTTGTGAAATGTGACAATCAAAGTGCCATTAACATATCTAAGAATCCTGTACAACACTCTAGAACTAAACATATTGACTGGTCATAGAACATGTGTCCTCTGAGTGTCAACTTGCTGATATTTTCACAAAACCCTTGGACTTAAACACGTTTGTTAACTTGCAAAAGTGTTTAGGTGTCTGTGAACTCTAACCTTCTTCCTATTGAGTGTTTGTGTTGAGACAGGGATTGGATGTACAGTGTGAAGTTTTTTTTTGTTTTGGTTTCAAAAGGGGCTGTAAATCGTTTGCTCAAAACCTCTTTCTGTAAAGTTCACTATGGAAAAGAGCTGCCTTCCATGCCCTCAAGAGCTGATCTCTTTAGAGTGTGACTTGAGATTAAGGGATGAACACAAAGCCTTCGGGTGGTTCTTGCAAAGGAAGAGATGAGCTTGCAGAAAGGAGCAGTATGAAGCAACTCATCGCAATGATAGAGTAGTGCTTATCACAAAAAAAAAACAAAAAAACAAAAAAACAAAAAAAAAGGAAAAAAAAAAGGAAACGAAACTATGACACACAAGGAGAAGTGAAAAAGCAAGACCTCTCAAAGTCTGATCAACTCTATCAAAATTCGATGTTGGGTCAGATTTGATGTCATCGAGCCTGCGCCAAGCCTTTTAATTCTCAGTCACACTCGTCAGCTCTCGTAGGTATGTCAGTGTGAAAGCTAACCATAGTGAATCAGCATGTGTGAAAGCTCCTCTGAACGGAGAAATAGCTACCATGTTGAAACAGGAAGTTGCATGTTCCAACAGCCCAAAAATCTCAAGCTTATCACTGTGCAGACGATCCTGGATCAAGTCGTAGCACATTGCTTTGGAAATTGAGTTCCGTCACATGGATATTTTCTAAATCAAAATGTTGAACTCCAAGGGCAAGAAAACCTAAGTTGACCTCTCAGGTATGCATGTTCTCAATTACCTTAAAGATGAATTTGTTTGCCTTGGTCTGATGTTACATTCATCTCGATATAATAGCTCAAAGATGTGTGCTTATTCTGAGTTTAAATGCACTGATGGTTGTTGTGAGTTATGTCTTCAAAGAAAAATTTCAGGATCAGATTGGTTCCACGCACAGCAAGAAGGGCTCATTTGGCAATTTTCAGAAACAAAGGGATTATTCAAGAATAATAAATAAAAACAAGGTTTTTTTTTAATTGTCTTTCTCACCTTTCCCCTAATATGGCTCATGTCCTTGGAATTTGCTGCTTTAACTGGATGCCAACGAAACACACCACCACTGTCACCAAAGGACGTGGATTGCTCCTTTACATGTTGGCCAAACAAACACCGTTTAATTTCGGGAAGTTCATCTACGATCAGATCCTTCACGTGGTCATGAACGCAGAAGATTCTTCTATTCTCCCTTTCCCCTCACTGATTTATCAGGTTCTTCAATTCCAACGGGAAGTCTCTTTACTCCCGGATGAGCTTCCTGAGCAGCCTCTCCTCGAATACAAGGCTGATGCGCGTCGTGGTCTAGCTCGAAAGGAGCCTCCAGTTTCCTCCTTTGTGTTTGGTCGCTCCCTGGTCGCTGATTTGAAACATACCTCTGCATTGCTGTTGGACATGGCTACGCGTCTCGAAGGTAAGTTGCTCTGCTTTGGTCTCCTGTCTTCTGTTCTGTTCTGATCTCATACTTATTTTTAACTGAAATATGCCACTCAAGCAGGGGG
>PKMM01030605.1:853206-888818 GCA_002933915.1 Eutrema heterophyllum | reverse complement strand
CAAGAACTTGTGAGAGGTGTCCCAGAACTAAAACATATTGACAAGATTGTGTGTGGAGCCTGCAACCAGGGAAAACAAATCAAAGTTCAACATAAGAAGGTTCAAGGGATTCAAACTTCTGAGGTTCTTGATCTTGTTCACATGGATCTCATGGGTCCAATGCAAGTTGAAAGCATTGCTGGAAAAAGATATGTGTTTGTTCTAGTAGATGACTTCTCAAGATTTGCTTGGGTGAGGTTTCTTAGGGAAAAATCAGAGACAGTTGAGAGCTTTAAGATTCTAGCTCTTCAACTCAAGACTGAGAAGAAAGGAATCAAGCAAATCAGAAGTGATCATGGTGGAGAATTTCAGAATCAATTATTTGACAAATTCTGTGAGACTCAAGGAATTCTTCATCAATACTCAGCTCCGAGGATGCCGCAACAAAATGGTGTGGTGGAACGAAAGAACAGAACTCTCCAAGACATGGCAAGGGCTATGATTCATGGGAATGGAGTTCCTGAAAGATTCTGGGCAGAGGCGATAAACACTGCGTGCTATATGATCAATCGGGTTTATGTGAGGATGGGTACAAACAAGACTCCATATGAGATATGGAAGGGAAAGAAACCGAGTCTCAGCTATTTCCATGTGTTTGGTTGTACTTGTTACATTCTAAACGTCAAGGACCAGTTGGGAAAATTTGATGCGAGAAGTGATGAAGGGTTCTTCCTTGGCTACTCTACAAACAGTGTAGCTTTTCGGGTCTACAACAAGAGGAGCAAGATAATCATGGAATCTGTGAATGTGGTTTTTGACGATGGGAGTCTTCCGTTAGTCACTGTCTCATTAGAGCCGAGAGTGGGTCAAAAAAATCAGATCACGGAAGTGACACATCAGAATAATACTCATGAGTCTGAACATGAAGAAGATGCTCAAGGTAGCCCACTTGTGAGCACACGCAGAGAAATTCTTCCCTCACAAGTTCACAAGAATCACTCGTCCAAAGACGTAATAGGGAAAATCGGAGAAGGGATGAAAACCAGAGGGAAGCAGATAAACTTCAGAGAGATGGTGATGTTCTCGTGCTTTGTGTCAATTGTTGAACCGAAATCTGTCAATGAGGCCTTGGAAGACTACTTTGGATTCTGGCAATGCAAGAAGAACTTGAGGAGTTTGAACGCAATGATGTTTGGACCTTAGTTCCTCGCCCTCCTGGAATCAACATCATTGGCACCAAATGGATATTCAAGAACAAGGGAGATGAAGATGGGAACATAACCATGAACAAGGCCAGACTTGTTGCACATGGGTACACTCAGGTGGAGGGGATTGACTTTGATGAAACATTTGCCCCTGTTGCAAGATTGGAGTCTATTAGGTTCCTACTGGGTACAGCATGTCAAATGAAGTTCAAGTTGTATCAAATGGATGTTAAAAGTGCCTTCTTAAATGGAGTCATCCAAGAGGAAGTTTACGTTGAGCAACCGAAAGGGTTTGAACATGCTTCATGTCTGTATCATGTGTACAAACTGAACAAAGCCCTGTATGGTCTGCGACAGGCTCCTAGAACGTGGTATGAAAGGTTCACTACTTTTCTGATCAATCACGGGTACATGAGAGGAAGTGTGGATAAGACCTTGTTTGTCAAAGAAGATCAAACTGGGGTGATAATTGTTCAGATATATGTTGATGATATTGTCTTTGGTGGAACCTCTCAAGAACTTGTTGAAAAGTTTGTGAAGACAATGACTACAGAGTTCAAGATGAGTATGGTGGGAGAACTCACATATTTTCTGGGTCTTCAAGTGAAGCAATCTGATGAAGGGATTAGTGTCTCTCAAAGCACTTATGCGAAAAACCTGGTGGAACGGTTCGGGATGTGTTCCAGCAAGTCTGCAAGGACTCCGATGAGTACCTCTGTGAAGCTGTCCAAAGATGAAGGTGGTAAAGGGATTGATGAGAAAGTCTACCGTGGGATGATTGGAAGCTTGATGTACCTCACAGCCAGCAGACCAGACTTATGTTTAAGCGTGGGATTGTGTGCAAGATATCAGTCGAATCCAAAGGAGTCTCATCTCTCGGCAGTAAAGCGGATTATCAAGTACGTGAAAGGGACAGTGAACTTTGGTCTCAACTACACAAGGGATACAAATCAGAATCTGGTTGGGTTCTGTGACTCAGATTGGGCTGGGTGTGTGGATGATCGGAAAAGCACCTCTGGAGGATGTTTCTTTCTAGGAAACAATCTCATCTCATGCATAGCAAGAAACAAAACTGTGTTTCTCTTTCAACAGCAGAAGCTGAGTACATTGCCTTGGGAAGCTGCTGTACTCAGCTCATGTGGATGAGACAAATGGCCTCTGACTATGGTATGATTTATGATCCTTTACTTGTAAAATGTGACAATCAAAGTGCCATTAACATATCTAAGAATCTTGTACAACACTCTAGAACTAAACATATTGACATTCGTCATCACTTCATAAGAGACTTGGTTGAACAGAAAGAAGTGGTCATAGAACATGTGTCCTCTGAGTGTCAACTTGCTGATATTTTCACAAAACCCTTGGACTTGAACACGTTTGTTAACTTGCAAAAGTGTTTAGGTGTCTGTGAACTCTAACCTTCTTCCTATTGAGTGTTTGTGTTGAGACAGGGATTGGATGTTCAGTGTGAAGTTTTTTTTTGTTTTGGTTTCAAAAGGGGCTGTAAATCGTTTGCTCAAAACCTCTTTCTGTAAAGTTCACTATGGAAAAGAGCTGCCTTCCATGCCCTCAAGAGCTGATCTGTTTAGAGTGTGACTTGAGATTGAGGGATGAACACAAAGCCTTCGGGTGGTTCTTGCAAAGGAAGAGATGAGCTTGCAGAAAGGAGCAGTAGGAAGCAACTCATCGCAATGATAGAGCAGTGCTTATCACAAAAAAAAAAACAAAAAAAAACAAAACAAAAAAAAACAAAAAAAAAGGGAAACGAAACTATGACACACAAGGAGAAGTGAAAAAGCAAGACCTCTCAAAGTCTGATCAACTCTATCAAAATTCGATGTTGGGTCAGATTTGATGTCATCGAGCCTGCGCCAAGCCTTTTAATTCTCAGTCACACTCGTCAGCTCTCGTAGGTATGTCAGTGTGAAAGCTAACCATAGTGAATCAGCATGTGTGAAAGCTCCTCTGAACGGAGAAATAGCTACCATGTTGAAACAGGAAGTTGCATGTTCCAACAGCCCAAAAATCTCAAGCTTATCACTGTGCAGACGATCCTGGATCAAGTCGTAGCACATTGCTTTGGAAATTGAGTTCCGGCACATGGATATTTTCTAAATCAAAATGTTGAACTCCGAGGGCAAGAAAACCTAAGTTGACCTCTCAGGTATGCATGTTCTCAATTACCTTAAAGATGAATTTGTTTGCCTTGGTCTGATGTTACATTCATCTCGATATAATAGCTCAAAGATGTGTGCTTATTCTGAGTTTAAATGCACTGATGGTTGTTGTGAGTTATGTCTTCAAAAAAAAATTTCAGGATCAGATTGGTTCCACGCACAGCAAGAAGGGCTCATTTGGCAATTTTCAGAAACAAAGGGATTATTCAAGAATAATAAATAAAAACAAGTTCATGTTCTTCAATTCCAACGGGAAGTCTCTTTACTCCCGGATGAGCTTTCTGAGCAGCCTCTCCTCGAATACAAGGCTGATGCGCGTCGTGGTCTAGCTCGAAAGGAGCCTCCAGGTTCCTCATTTGTGTTTGGTCGCTCCCTGGTCGCTGATTTGAAACATACCTCTGAATTGCTGTTGGACATGGCTACGCGTCTCGAAGGTAAGTTCCTCAGATTTGGTCTCATACCTTCTGTTCAGTTCTGGTCTCATACTTGTTTTTAACTGAAATCTGCCACCCAAGCAGGGGGAGAATATGGAGATGCTCAGTTTCAAGAGAATCTGTTTACAGAAAATAAAGGATCTGAATTTGCTGCTGATGATGAAACTAATTCTGGGGATTAAGGGTGAGGAGTAGAAATATAGGGGGAGTTTGAATCGAGGGGGAGTCTATGATCATTGTTGAAAATGAGTGGGTAGATGTCGCAGATTTTTGATTTCGTGTGCTTAGTCTTTGTACTTGCAACTCAAGATGATCTTGTGCTCAGTTTTGTCAAAAACTCTTTTGCTTAAATGGAATGAATTTCGGAGTTAAATGTGCACATGTATCTCTGGTAGAGTTTGTCTCATCTGTGTTACAGGAAAGCTTGGATGGACATGTTCAGTCAAAAAGGGGGAGAATGAAAGTGTGAGCTTTCTGTAGAAGTGAAGTCTGGTGAAGTAGAAGTGAAGTCTGCAGGATGTTGGAACAAGAAGACTGCAGAGCTGAAACATTGATCGTGAAGTGTTTTAATGACGTGGCAAGAGTTGCTGAGGTGGACTTGTTAAGACCAGTAATCTAACCTAGGAGCTTCTTGTTGTCTTATATAAATATGAAGCAAGGAGGCTTAGAAAAGATTAACCGTTTTTAGATCTGAAAGTTAGAGATAAGCTTTCAAAGGAAAAAACCGTAAGAGCATTTAGTGCAGATCGGTGAGAGAAACATAGAAGTTACATTAACTGTAATTCTAGTGTTTAAGGTAGTTAGAAATCTGTTGGTCACAAGCTAAGGGGTTGTCTTATGCTGTGTGTAAATCCAAGTAAGAGTGTTGTAAACATCTTATAGATTTCTAATAAAGATAAACTCGGTGCGCCGGAGTTTAGAGATATCGTTGTTGGTTCATCTGCTTTTTCATCACTATCTCCAATGTGAGGTTCAATCGGCCGCTCAAAGATGTCGTTATCTTTCCACTTAATTAACGTGGATGAACTTGTCATTGGGCACATCTCCATGGATTTTATGAGAATCAAAAGTGGATCCTGTCACTCTGCCTCGAACTACATGATCCCGATGTTGAGAGACACTTCTCTCGCAATAGCGAGTATGCACTTTCGAGACGGTTTGAAGCAACGTATCTTGATGATTGGCAACGTCTAAGAGAACTTTGTTTGGTTCAACCGACTTACCTCGAACAAACACAGTTTGTAAGCTAGATGTACCGCCTTGATAACCGAGGCCAAACTTTTTCTTCTCTGTTCGTCCCATGCTTAAAATTTTGTCTAAGTTCTCAGATCCACTATTTAGCATACGAATCTTCCTGTGAGTTTCGTTCAACTCATGTTTTTCTCTTGCACCGACACAAGTGCCTCTTGAAGCTTTCTAATCTTGTTTTCCAAATCATGTTCATAGTAAGAGATAACTCACTCACACAATCCCCTTGATCATGCCCCAATTTTAAGTTGCTCGCCTTGACCTTCAACAAATTCTCATCTTTGTGATACTTTCAAAATCACGACTTGCTCCAACAGAATTTCGATGTGTGACATCAGGCTCTGCAAATCTATGTGTTGCTTCGATCACTGCGAAAAGAAGGAATAACGCTTCGACCACGATCTGGCGGTTCACAATTGATGTGTTGAAGATTTGCAAGGTAGTGAAAATTACGTTGATAGCTCTTATCCATTTGTTTCAATATACCTTGGTGATAGGATAAAACTTTTTGGAACTTTGTTTCCAAAAGGCAAATTCGTGAACTCCGTTTTGGAATTCCACACGGTGATGTCTTCCTCTTTTTGATTTGTCGGGAAGCTTCTCTTGTTAATTCAAATTGACGAATTTTTTAAAGAGATTTTGCATTCTCAATCACTCCAACGCCAATTAATCCTCTGTGTTATTCGTCATATGTATTGTAAATTGGATCTTCATTAACACAGACATCAAAGATTAAATCTTCATAGTAGATGACAGGCTCGTCACCAAAAATCAAAAACTCATCCACGTCGCTAGAATTTTTGTGTTCGACATCAAAAGTGTCGTACTCGTCATAGATAGGATCATCGATCTGATCTACAACAAAGTCTTCATCGAAGTCCGTGTCAACATCAACAACGTATTCTTCCCCGAGATCATCAACAGAGTCNCTGAGCAGCCTCTCCTCGAATACAAGGCTGATGCGCGTCGTGGTCTAGCTCGAAAGGAGCCTCCAGGTTCCTCATTTGTGTTTGGTCGCTCCCTGGTCGCTGATTTGAAACATACCTCTGAATTGCTGTTGGACATGGCTACGCGTCTCGAAGGTAAGTTCCTCAGATTTGGTCTCATACCTTCTGTTCAGTTCTGGTCTCATACTTGTTTTTAACTGAAATCTGCCACCCAAGCAGGGGGAGAATATGGAGATGCTCAGTTTCAAGAGAATCTGTTTACAGAAAATAAAGGATCTGAATTTGCTGCTGATGATGAAACTAATTCTGGGGATTAAGGGTGAGGAGTAGAAATATAGGGGGAGTTTGAATCGAGGGGGAGTCTATGATCATTGTTGAAAATGAGTGGGTAGATGTCGCAGATTTTTGATTTCGTGTGCTTAGTCTTTGTACTTGCAACTCAAGATGATCTTGTGCTCAGTTTTGTCAAAAACTCTTTTGCTTAAATGGAATGAATTTCGGAGTTAAATGTGCACATGTATCTCTGGTAGAGTTTGTCTCATCTGTGTTACAGGAAAGCTTGGATGGACATGTTCAGTCAAAAAGGGGGAGAATGAAAGTGTGAGCTTTCTGTAGAAGTGAAGTCTGGTGAAGTAGAAGTGAAGTCTGCAGGATGTTGGAACAAGAAGACTGCAGAGCTGAAACATTGATCGTGAAGTGTTTTAATGACGTGGCAAGAGTTGCTGAGGTGGACTTGTTAAGACCAGTAATCTAACCTAGGAGCTTCTTGCTGTCTTATATAAATATGAAGCAAGGAGGCTTAGAAAAGATTAGCCGTTTTTAGATCTGAAAGTTAGAGATAAGTTTTCAAAGGAAAAAACCGTAAGAGCATTTAGTGCAGATCGGTGAGAGAAACATAGAAGTTACATTAACTGTAATTCTAGTGTTTAAGGTAGTTAGAAATATGTTGGTCACAAGCTAAGGGGTTGTCTTATGATGTGTGTAAATCCAAATAAAAGTGTTGTAAACATCTTATAGATTTCTAATAAAGATAAACTCGGTGCGCCGGAGTTTAGAGATATCGTTGTTGGTTCATCTGCTTTTTCAAATTGGACAAAAACGTTTACCACACTCTTCTCCTTCTTCTTTTTCGATATCTTTGAACATCAAGATTTTCTTCTGTCCGGTTTCGATGTCTTGTGGAGGCTGTGGAGTTTGGTGGATTGTCTCGGGAGGTAATACCGTGGGACTAGTACTATTGCAACATGCATATATGATGATGATCATCATGCCGATGATGAACAACAAAAGGTAAGTTTTATCAGCAGTATCCATCTTCACGCTACGTTTTCTTTTGTTACTAGCAGGAGAAATATCAAAAAAAGAATATTTTTTTTTAGTTATAAAAGTATTTAGAATTTGATATCAAACTTCCTATTAGGGTAGAGTTTTGTTTTCCTTTTCCTTTTGTTTTTTGGATTCCTAATCATGTGAAAAGAGGTGAAATTTATCATTAAAAAACTTTTTTTAAAAATAATAAAATCATCTAATGAATAAAGTAAACTAACTTCTCCAAGTATGTAATCGCGATTTAAGGATCCAATCAAAAGTTATCGTGCAGAGTTTTCTGGTAAATTGTGGAACCGAACGATTAAAAAATAATTAAAAACCTCCAACACGTGCTTGCATCTCAAGAGAACCCTAATGACGTCATTTACTTTAAAACCCTAATTACGGATTTTTTTTTGCTCAGGTTTTTGATAATGCCCTTATAAAAAAAAGCTGTAAAATCTATATAAGACTCCGATTGGTAAAGATTGGGTTAGAGGTTGTGACAGTAGGCTTTTAATTGTAAGGATTTGAAAACGATACGATCGGTCCTGACTACGATACATTTGGAAGCAGTTACGCATAAAATCAATTATCCCGTCTAGATTTTTTCATTAGTTTGGAATGTAAATCGAGAAGATAACACTAAAAGCTTTTAATACAATATGGAAAATTAGAGATGAGCTCGGGTGAGATTTTAAAAGTAAAAATAAACAACACCAAATCATATTCTAGGCCATGTTCGTTTCGCAGTCGTTGGCGATGGCAATAGCGATTAGCGATAAAATTATGTTCGTTTTGCAATCGCTGGCGATAGCGATAACGATAAAGTTCAGCGATTATTTCTTGTTCGTTTCGCAGTCACTGGCGATAGTGACTACAAAACGAACAAGATTTTATCGCTGCCGATAATCGCTGGTCGCTGGCGACTACGAAACGAATAACAAAACATATCGCTGATCGCTATCGCTAGTCGCTGCCGCTGATCGCTATCGCTAGTCGTTGTCGCTGATCGCTATTGCCAGTGACTGACTGCAAAACGAACAGAACGTTAGTATATTATCTTAGTTTACTTGCATAAATTTATATATTGTATCTAAAAAAGTTATTATGGAATTTTGTTAATTTTTTTACATTGACCTAACTCAAAATCGATAAAATTTATTAATTTATCAAATATTAATTTATAAAAGTTTTATTGTAGTTTGAGAGTCAAGACTTCAACCTTAATTAATGCCAACTATTGAGTACTATTCTACACGGAAAGAGTTGAATACATTATACAAAAAAACAAAAACAATCAAGGAAATATTGATCATTGAGTCATTGGTTTTTTTTTTTGTTGAATTGAAAAGAACTATATATATTATTTTATTTTTTTGGACGAACTGAATTTCATATTGAAAAGAACTATAATTCATATTCAAACTTACAGAACTGAACGAACCCATGTACAAGAAGAAGACTGATCCATTAATTTTGACTAAAACATCATCAAAAATCACCATGGGTGATAATGACAAAACATGGACCAACATCAAGCAAATCCTTTCATTTGCAGCCATGGTTTTATCTTCTGCATCTAACACGGGTAAGGAGAAGCATCCGAGTGTTACAAAGTATTGATTGTCCAAAAACCATGTGTAAATATATGGTTTTGTTCCATGTATCATCATCAATCTATTGTAAGTAAATAAAGTGTCGTTTTGTTTGTAAGATTGCAACATATCAAACATATAAACTCATACATCTCTTCATTGATTCTCCAAAAGTATAATCATACAGAGACAGACAAAGATAAAGATCTAGAGATTTGTCTCTGTAACTAATTACTTAGCTGGACTGTGATTGATCATTTCTCTAGACAAACTAAGCTTCTAGGCAATGGCGAGTAATCAATAAAAGGACGAGAAACTAGGGTCTTAACTCTTTAAGGTTTCATTGTTTTTATCTTCCTTGGACAAGACCACTAAAAACTTGGCTGTTCCCAGCAAGAGTTGCCTCCCATTCTATGGAAGACAAGAGTATCTGCGAGAGCGATATAACCACTTGCTTCATGTTTGGTCTAAGAATCGGATCATCATCTACGCATTGCTTCGCCAACATAGCAATCTGTCCACAAAAATAATTCATTCACAATTAAAAAAAGTCAAATGGTTACCACATTTTTCCATCTACTAAGCATTCGTTTCTTAGTTTACCTTGAATAAACAGTCGTGTGGGTATAAATCCATCATGTTGGGATCGACAAACTCCTTCAAACTCGACATGTTCATAGAGTCTGGTGAGTTCTTAAGAGCTGTTAACATCTGCAATGGTAAAAGAAAGCAAAAGAAAAGGGCCTTGCGAATGAATTTTTCATCAAAGAAGTGTAATGGTTCAATATGTGTAAACTCCAAGAGCTTACAATAGATGCCAATGGACGTCTTTCTGGATTCTTTGTTCCCATTGCCTCCGTTCTTATAACAGCTTCTCTTCCAGAGATAATCTCAAAAAGAACAACACCAAAGGCATAAACATCACTTTTCGAAGTAGCATGACCGTCACTTAGATATCTGCAGAGGAATAGACAGAAAAGGCGCAGATAAAAATTCCCTGAAGTGTTCTTGTATGAACACTAGATGTAGCTTCAGGTTTTCAAGTGCTTACTCTGGTGCGAGATAACCATATGTACCAACAACTTTTGTAACAGAAATTTCTCCCTCTCCAGTTTTCTCAACAAGTTTCGCAAGTCCAAAATCCGATATCTAGACACGTGCAAAGATAAGATCAACTCAATCGTCCTGTATAAGAATCATAACATGTAATGGGTTTCATAAGTTGAGGACTCAGACCTTAGCCCTGAATGCCTCATCGAGCAAAATATTGCTCGTCTTGATATCTCTATGAACATAATGAGTTTTAGTATGTTCATGAATATATTCTAAGCCTCTTGCTGCGTCAAGTGCAATCTGATTCCTCATTATCCAAGACAGTGGGGTATTGCCTTCAAGAATATCAAGAAATATATCATTATCATCATCATCAACAACTTCTCGTTATGTCTTGTCTGTACTAGTCTTCTTTACCTTTGCTCTGAGGATCATGCAAATGGCTTTTCAGCATTCCTTTCTGGACATATTCATACACTACGAAAAGCTCGTCATTGGTTGCAGCATAACCAATCAACTCTACCTTTGACAAGAATAAAAGCAAACCCAAGAGTCATAATCTCGAATGCTTTAGACGCATACAGAAGATTACACACAACGGGAATTACCAGATTGGAATGATGAACTTTGCAAAGAACTTTCATCTCTGCTGCAAACTCTTTAGTTTTAGTAGCAGTCATCCTTTTTACAGCAACTTCCTGTGATAAGTTTAATCACATATTACAACGAATAAAGCCATCACGATGACTCAAACTCGAAAATGAAGGTGTGACTTAAAGCACAAACCTGTTCTCTAAGTAGACCAAAGTATACTGAACCATAATTTCCATGACCAAGAAGATTAGAATCAGAAAACCCATCCGCAGCTGCACGGATTTCTTCATAAGTAAACACCATAGGCTTCTCTATCTCAAACATTCCGTCACCAAGAGCTAATACACAAAACAAAAAAAACCGTTAAAAAGAAAAGTCCTTGAAAGGAGAAACCACAGATGATGAAACCAAAAACCATACCTTTAGGAATAGCAACAACTTGATGATGGCTCTGAGTTTCACCGTTGGTTTGTGTAAAATCCCCAGATCTGCAGCAGTTATACCGACCAGAACCACAAAAGAAACCGGACTTCCTAAGGATTTGGAAGTTGTGTCCACCACTATCCTCATCACTAGAACTACAACTAGATGATCTCAAACAGATACATACAAGTATACACATCACAAGAAGCGCAAGCACAACTCCAAGACCACCAACAATCCATATATAAGGCACATGATCACCCTTTGCAGTGTGATTCACCTGGTCAGCTTTTTCAAAATTGGAAAACATATATAGACATATAAATGTGAGCTTCATGATACTAAAAATAGAAACCTGAGATTTCAGATTAAGACAAAGAGAAACATAAATCAAAACCTGAGACATTGCTATTGGTTGATGCAGGCGCAGGAGAAGGAGCAGGAGGGTTTATCTTCTTCGTCTCATAAGGCTCTCCAGGTACTTGACAACAACAAAACCAAGACATCAAATTGCTATCTTAAAACCCTAATTTCTCAAAATTGAAGATTCTTTACCGGAATCAAGCGGGATGTAAATGACATATCCGGTTGTGATATTATCAGGATTCGAGATTCCGTTAACTTCCTCGATTCGATCCATACTAACACCGAATCGGCTCGAGAGCGATTGAACACTGTCTCCAGAGACCGCCACGTAGCTCATAAGGTAGTTCCAGAGACCACTCGAGCATCCACAGAGAAGCTGCACAGATACCACCGAGCCGGGACGAGCTTCTCTAGTATTGTTCGCTGGAAACGCGAGACCAGAGTAAGCAGAGACCACAGCCTCGTTGACGAAGCCACGGTTTTGTCTGACTGTGAATGTCGTGTTTGTTGCGTATTGATGAGGAGTCGTACTGAGACAAGAACAATTCTTCCTCACGTAGATGTAACCGTTGGCGTCTCCGGCTACATCGGCGGTTATGTCAGCCGGTAATGCGTCGAACATGCTTTGGATTACGGAAAAGGTTTGGTTTTGATTCGGTTTGAAACCGAGGAAGGAAGTACAGAGACGAGATGTGTCGGAGCAATTCATTGGCTTCGAGGACGAGAAATTCGGTAAAGTAATGAGGAAGATGAAGAACGAAATAATCCAGAAACTAGAAGTTGTGAGATTCATTGTGTGAAGAGAAATTGAAAAACCTAACTGAAATCAGAATCGAAAGAAGGTTTTTTTTTAGGGATTTAAGAAGAATGAAGGAAGAAAGAAACTTAATTAGATGAAATTTAACCGTGAATCGAGATGGGTTTTGATTGATTTTGCTAATGGAGATGAGAAACAAGTAGAAATCAGATGAAATCAGCCATGGGAGGAAGAGTGAAGCTCACACTCTCTTGTCGGACTACAAAAATCTAAAATAAAATTCGATTCAAAAAAAAAAAATTCTAAAATAAAAATCTAGAATTGATCTGACCCGAAAAAAAACAAAAATCTTTTAATATCTAAAATAATAGGAAAAAAACCGGAAAAGTACACTAATTGTATAAAATTTGTAAGAAAAATATACTAACTATTTTGACACCAAAAAAAATATATAGACTAACTAGTTTATTGTGAAATCGTTTTTATTACTTCCTTTGTACTATATAAATATCATATGAATGAATGATCATAACACTAGCCCAAATTTTCGAAGAAGAAACTTTTGTAAAGTCAACCCGCGTTAGCTATATAGCACGGAATAATTTTTAAAAAAAAATTGTTTTGAAATTTAAGAAAAAAAAAATTATTTAAATTTTATTATATGTCTACTAATGATTATATATATAATTGTTAATTCGGACTAACATATCTACTTAATCCGTTTTGCAATAAACTAAAATATTATTCGGACTAACCCGCAAAAACTTATAATCTTGTAAACATAATTATAATATGCACCCCTTAATAACTGTGGTTTTTGTGGTCAGCTCACAAACTTTTAAAAAACAATTTTCTCATGCCTAACTCTTTATAAAATTAGTAAAATATTTTTCAAACTATTGTTTTGATATATATTCAAATAAAATATAATAGTCGTAGTGAAAAATATTGCAAGATCTCGAATATATTTTCTTTGAATATGTATGAATTGATTATTATTTAATAATATCATAATAATTAAAAAACTAAATAGTAAAAAACTTCTTTAATGGAAAATAAATATTTTCCATATTCTCATCAATAATTTGAAAAGACAATAATATTATTTCCTATTTCAATTATTTTTTCTTATTTGTAATGACATATAATAACTTCTTAAATAATAATATAGAGATTTAGTGTATTATTATTTAACTAGGTTCGGTGTTGTTTAATACTTAATACTTATATTATACTAAATTAGGTCCCCGGATACGCAGAAAATAATAAAATATTTAGATTTTAAAATTGATAATCCGTGTAATTATGATTCGTATAATTAGATTCTAAATTAAGATCCCAGTAAATTATCCAGAAATTATGTTATAAGATTCACATTTAAGAAATTAGAAATTGATCATTATTATTCATAAACCTGATAAACAATCTCTCTAAATAAATGATAGGGTTCCAAAAAAATAATTTCTATTATGTTGTAGTTTCTGTTTTTTCTCTTAATTTACTTTTTTCTATTTTAGTAATTTGCATTTTAAAAAATATTATTCATTTTTTTAAATAAATAAATAAGAACATAAAATTACATTAACATATGTCACAATTTAAATTAACAATAACACATGTAATGATTTGGTGAGTTATAATTATAGTTGAATATCGTCCGAACTTGAAGATAACTAACTAGTTGTTCAAGGTCAAGAATAAATAAAAAATGCCTAAGGTTCCAATTGTTTATCTCTGGAAATTTATACTTTATTCGTTAAACAAATACCCTCTATGTTTTATAAAGTTGATGTTTTCAAATTTTGATATAGATTAGAAAAAAAAGATGGCAAACCTTTTATTTCTAACATCGAATACTAGTTGTTTTTTTTTCTTCTTTTTGTGCACAACTAATTAGTTTATTTATTTAACTATAAATGATAGAGTAAAATTAGAAAATGTTATTTATCGGAGTATAAAGAATTTATATCTATAAACAAACTTTTTCTAAAACATCTACATTTTTTTAAAAAAAAGAGTAGTAACCGGAAACCGGTTCTAGTGGCTTCTACAGCGCCAGAACTGTGTCTCTTTTGTCATTATGTATTTTGTTAACCCCATATGATGTGATTTTACGTACTAGAGTTTGAGTTTGATTGAGTTAAGCGATGGTTTCGTCGAGATAAGGGTTCACACTCCTTTTGATGTGATTTATCCGGGTTGACTCCGGCAAGCCTGGTCGGTTTCATTAGGGTTCTCCTCACCTTTGTAATCTTTCAAAGACAGAGACTTTTATTCGACACAATTTTGGCTTTGGCGTAGCGGTAGAAGAACTACGGTTTGCTTCGATTTGGGTTCCTTCATGCAGCATCTTTGTAGATAGGTTCGGCATTTAGAGCCGATTAAATCATCCTCACCTCCTAGACGGGTTGTGCTTCGCTTGCGGTTGGTTTTAGGTTTGCTTTTGTTTCGGATTTGCGTCTACGGTCTTTGGAATATCTAGTTTTGGCCAGGCATCATTTTTTTTTTGGAAAAAACTTTAGGGAGTCATCTTTTCAGCGATGATCTAAACGTTTTCTCCTTTTTGTCGTTGGTTTTTTCACGGTTAGGTTTCTCATGCAAATTTTTTTAATAGTCTTCTTAGTTATGCCTTAACCGGTGTTGGTTTGGAGTTTGTAGTGATTCTTGTTGTGATTTCAATCCTTCCTTGATGTGGTATCTTCGATTCATGAGCCGAAATCTTATCTCCTATTTCCGTTTGAAGTTAACTCAATTTCCACGATCTTTCTTGTAAATTGGTTTTAGGTTGTTTGGATCCTACTCATGACTTCGCCGATTTTTTTATTTTTTGGGATGAGGATTAAATGAGATATCCCCTATTCAACCATTAATTTCTTGTTTTTGTGATTTCTGCATTTTTGCTTGTCTTCAGGGTTTCGCTTTTATGTCTTTATATTTTTTGTTTATGTAATTTTTTTAGTTTCTGCGTTGTGTAATGTTTCAGTGTATTTCTTCATATTTCTTTTTTGTAATTGTTTCGCTCTTGGATTATTCTGTTTGTATGCTAGTTTCAGTATTCCACCCGATTTATTCAATAAAAATATAGATGACAAAAAAAAAGTAGCAAATTAGCAATGTTCTAAGAACTGTCTTTTATTTGTTTGAAAATTTTAAGATATTTCTAAGATAATTTTTTTAATAATATTTAATTTATTTTTAAAAGATTAATACGTTAAAATATCTAAAATACTTTTTTGTTTGTATAAATAACAGTGCTGTCAAAAAAAAAATGAAAAGACAGTATATTATTTTGTAAATAGCGGATAAATCTAATACTATAATAATCGATAAATTAGGTACCGCATTGAATAGCATTAACTGCATACAGTAAAATCTAGGTCTAAGAAATCTATTGCTTTATTGAAAACAGATAACATGGGGAAATACATGGTAGAAAATGACTAATGTTTACGAAAAAAATGATAATAGAAATGGATTATACTCCTTTGGTAAAGATGATCGAGACGGATTCTTTAGATTTGGGGAAGATGATCGAGAACCCGACAGACTGATCAGCGTTTATTTCGAAACTAAACTTTTTTCATGTTCTCAAAACGTCTTTTATCGATTTTAGTTTATTTTTTATTCTACGATTATCGAATGTTCGTGCCGATTCTTTTGCAAAATGAATTCGAGCACGAATTTTTTTTTTTCCCATGTAAGTCAGACGGAACCGGTAAGAGATAATAATCTTGTTGGCCTAACTTGATTTAATAAAATGGATTGTTAAAAAAAAAAAAGATTATATACGGATTAGATTGATTACTTAACAAAAGTTTTGAAGATTTGCTTTATGGAGTCGAAGTAAGATAATACCCACACAAACAAAAAAAAGATTGGGAAAAAGACAGTTTACGCAGAAAAAAAAAATTTAATTAAGATTTAGCAAGTGTTGACAAAAAAAACTTGAATAAAGATTTAGCAAGTGATGAGTTAAAAGAAGGTACAGAGAACAATGAGCTGTTTACTGACAAAAGACAGTTTGGTTCTGTCCCACCACACCTCCCAGATCACATTGTGGACCTTGATAGTGATTTTTTTTTTTATTACTTTTTGTGTATACTTAAATTACAAGAATGTCACATTTTTGTGTTTCTTTTTTATAAGTCATTTCTAATAAAATTGACGCTAAAGAAGATTTATATATTTTGGACCAAAACAAAAAGAAGATTTTTATATATGAGAAAAATGTGGAAATTCGAATTTCAACTCATAATTACCAATAAATCAGTTTAGATATGTTTATTAGTTTAACTCTACTTATTTGTAATACGTTTTTCTTTTCAAATTATTTTTTGTGCAATCATACGACACATGCGGAAATAGAAAACTAGAACACGAAGAAATAACGAATTTTAGACTCATAATGTAGGTGGAAGCCCCCTTAGTACATCTCCAACCTATTCCTCAGTTTTTTTTTATTCTATTTTAGAGTAACTCCAAAATAGAATTGAGTTTTACTTAAATTCCATTCTATTTTTTTATTCCAAAATTGAGTGATGAATAAAAAAGTGAAGTAAACCTATTTGTTACTTCATATTTAGAGTAATCCTATTCATTACTCCATTTTGGAACGAGAGATAGAGTGGAGTTTGTTTTTTTTTATTCTATTTTAGAGTAACTCCAAAATAGAATTGAGTTTTACTTAAATTCCATTCTATTTTTTTACTCCAAAATTGAGTGATGAATAAAAAAGTGAAGTAAACCTATTTGTTACTTCATATTTAGAGTAATCCTATTCATTACTCCATTTTGGAACGAGAGATAGAGTGGGGTTTGAGAGAATTTTGTTTTAAACTCTATTTTGAAGTGAGATTTTGAGTGGAGTTGGAGATGGTCTTAGTTCAGTAGTTAACCAAATAGTTCATTAATGCGTCTACACCAAAGAGGTCCTAGTTTCGATTCACATATAATGCAATTTTTATAGATTAATGGAAACAAGCTTATAAAAAATTTATAGCGTGATGCAAACAGAACCGTTCATTGTGACGTAGATAATTAAAATTTGTAGAACGGAGATAATTGTCCGTTGTTAAATTGTTTTGTAATTATTTTCATAATTTATTCATAAATATTAAAAAAAAAAACTCATAATGTAAGAAATCTCCGGAACAAATCAAACTTAAGAAAGAAAAAAGATGAGAAACGTCATTTTTTCTCGTTTCAAACACTTAAACTAATGCTAGCCCCAATCTTCTAGTTAGTTCCAATTGGTATTCTATCGGTCCAAATTCTCATTCGATTCTAATATATCGAAACCGTAAATCAAAATCAATCATTAACAAATACATTTTCTTTGTGCCCCACAACATTATAATCAAAACAGAAAAAAAAATAAAAAAATTGACGATTCTTAAGCTCAAGTTGAGCTGCTCAACGTCATTTTTTGTACAGGTCTTGCCAGTGTAAATATGCGGATTTTGTGGAATGGTACCACATCTAAAATAATACATTTTCGATGACTTTGAATACTAATTGGGCCACGTTATTTGATGTGAGTCCATGGACCATCATAGGCATGACTGAAGCCGAAACTTTAAAACATATAGTTTAGTTATTCTTTTGGGCGATATCATTTATCAACTTATAGTTTGTATCTTCAATGAGTAATTGTTCCTAAGCCTTTATATTATTATATCCTCTCGATGGATATTGGAGAAAACAAAAGAAGCTTTTTTCACTTTTTTGGAGTTGTGGTTGAGAACTTTGTGACCACTACCTTTTCATTGGCTTGATGCTTCCGATTATTATCACAAATTCACAATAATAGTAAAGTATTAACTTTTATACAACTAACGAGTTCTAATTTTTCGTTTCAAAAATAGTTCGTGATAAATTAATAATGTCATAAACATTTCTAGGAGTATAACAACGTAGAACATACATTAGATGCTTGGGCTTTAACTGGATTCGACATAAAGTACGAAGCAGTATAGGATATCCACATAATTTGATAAAAGGAAACAATGTCTCTGAATTTTCAAGTTTCAGATTCAAATTTAATATACAAATATTAGAGTTAAAAAAATGGTCACTATGCATATGAAAATATGTTTCTAAATACTTCAAAGTGGTTTTTATAGAGTATGGTACTTCAGATTTTGAGTTTCATGAATCCTCATAGAGAGAAATCAAGAAAGTTTGTTTCAAATATTTTCCTTTCCTCAATTTGAATGTCTGCATAATAAAAGCATATTCAACCAGATTGAACATTGTTCAAAATCCAAATTTTATAAAAGTGAAAAATTCTCTAAATTTTTTTATAACCGATTACAGTAAAATTTCGGTGGCTAGCCGCCGAGCATTTACATGTTGTCTTTTTTTTTTAACACTAATTTTATTGAGAATTCCAAAGAGTATTGGTTACAAAAGATAAAATAAAAACACCAGTAAACACCTTACAGTGAAACAGAGCATTTACATGTTGTCTCGGAGGTCAAGATTTCGAACAAGGAATTGAACCAATGTGTCAATAACCAACCTGAAACCAACAACAAATGATACCAACCTAACCATAAATAAACCGGATGGATGTACCTAAAATAGTGAATGCTATTTTATCTGCTATGATAAAATGTACTTGGCATATACATTTTCAACAGAAGGAAGCATGTATTCAAAAAGCAACGCCAATTATCAAAGTATTCACAAACAATTATCACGCTATTTACAAAAACAACAACAACAACAACTAAAACAATTATCACGTTGGATTTGTTACCGAATCTTTGCACTAAGATATGCATAAATATAATTGACACATAAATTCGCTTTTATCATGAGATTACTCAGAAAAATTCCTACAAAATAGTAAGTGGATAAAATAGTTCGATGATATGGACAAATCGAACTAATAAAATAAAAAATAAAAAATATAATGTAAAGAAGAAAATCAGGTTAATCATTTTTGGGGGTGGAGCCTTATCACACGACCCATCTGTGAAACTTGAAAGAGTATCATTTACCACTACTATTGCTTTTTCTCCGATTGGAATTTATTTCACGATTTGTTTTATTCCTTTTCCTCTGTTGGAGTCGGCTATTGGGTGTACGGTAATAATCGTAGCCGTTGCGTGTGGCGTTATTTGAGTTCTACGGTTGTGATTAAACCTTATCAGGAGATCTAAATCGAACTGTACAACTTTTGTCTACCGTCCAGATAGAGAGAAGAAAGTACTGTCAAAGTCAGAGATTCGGTCTCTCTCTCTCTAGTCTCTGTCTACTCTACTCGACTATATTGCCACGTGGCTTCCATTAAAAGAAAAAGATAATCAAAACGCGCGATCTACCAAACACATTTGTGTTTGCAGTATGAAACACAAACGCTATTTGTGCTTCCAAACCCCTCGAAGAGCAGTGTCGGTGTTTTTGGCATCTTGCAACGCTCGTTTTGCTTTTACAAAAAATAGTAATTACTACCTAAATAGGGTTTGTGATTGATAGCACAAATTGAAGCAGCAAGGCCATCTCCAACCATAGCACCAAATTTGGTGCGGTGAATAGTGTCAAATTTGGTGTAAAAATGAATAGTGTTTTTTTCATTTCCAACCACAACACCAAATTTCACATCAAAAAAATAATTTTTATTATTATATTATTAAATTTAAAATTCTTTTTTTTCAATAATTATGATAAATACTAATTATTCATAAAATAAATTAACTTCAAATTCGATATAACATTACATTCGATAAAATAAAAATTACAATCGATAAAATAAAAATACCGGAAAATAAATTACATTGTACTAATTCTTAGAATTAACATATTCCGACCACAAGTGTTCAATTAATGCATTTCGAAGTTCAATATGAGCTTCCCGGTCTTTGATTTTTCGGTGTCGAACTAAAAATTCTTGAAATCGGACATCTTCATTATTTACCATCTCAACTTCTGCAGATGAGACTTCAATTCGTTCTTCAATTGTTGCATCAACATCACGTTCATCCTCTATGATCATATTATGCATTATGATACATGTTGTCATTATATCATGTAAAACTATCATTATCTTAGCGGAAATGGTAATCCGGGCTATTAGAATATTGTTTATGATTATATTATGTCTTTTTTGTCAACAGTCCTAATATTATGTCTTTAAAATCTTGTTGTATTTTTTATGTTTTTTTTTTAATTTAGTAATTTTATGTTGGAATGTTTTATTGAATTTTATTATGTATTTTTAATCTTAATCAATTTACATATCAATAACAATATTTTGTGCAATTCTAAATTATCAGAATGGATCATACATCTCTAGTACTGAAATATCAAAATCCGAAAACTGATATGAATCAGAATCCGAACGGTACCCAAATGACCAAACTATAAAATGTAATTAAGTAGTTAATAACAATTAAATTATATTAGTAAATAAAAAATATATATTTTAATGTTTGGTGCAGTGAATAGTGTTGCACCAAATTTGGTGCAACACTATTCACAAAACACAAAAAAAAAAAATTTGTGCAAGATTTAGTGCATCATTGGAGAAGAATCAATACCAAATTTGGTGTTTTGGTGCATGGTTGGAGATGGCCTAAGAAGTGTTCGAAAGATGTAAAAGAAAAAAAGAGGTGTTCAAGATTTGAACCACTTTTTCCAATTACTAAATGAAGTAATGAACAAACAGATAAAATTCACAGTTTAAATTAGCAGTTTGAAGTCGAAACAAAACGTTTATGGACAACCTAACAAAATACAATTTCCAACCATCTATTTATATACTCCATTTGTTCCATTATATAATTTTAAAAAATTAAAATCTTAAAGTTTAAGTAAAACACAAATTCTACTTCTTTTTGCATTTTTATAACAAAAACATTAGTATTTGGTATCTAACTGAAAATAAAATAGCTAATAAAAAAAATTACTCTATCGGTTTCAGAAAGTTTGATTTTCTGGATTTTTCACACAAATTAATAAATATATATTTTCTCTCACTAAACATTTTCTCATGACTATGAACCAATAATAATTCATCAAATTCAAATATTCTCAATTAATAACTCTTAAAGTTAATCATATATTATTGAACAAAAAAAGTTAATCATTTATTAGCATTAATCAATAAAATAGATAAAAATTATAGAAAATAAATCTTTGTGAAACAAGATAAAAACTTAGAAAATCAAACTTTCTGAAACGGATGGAGTATTACATAATATAAGTGGTCACAAAAATATCTTATTAAATTAAATTTTAATATAGAAACTTGAAAAAATCAAATAAATGAAAAAATATTCTTACAAAATTTTACACAAAATAACAAAATACAGTATTTACCAAACATAGATTTTTTTTTGAATAATACAGTATTTACCAAACATAGATGGTTGAATTTTTCATTTAAATGTGTTTTTGTGTATTATTAAACGAAAATATCATTTATCATCTATCTAAACACAATTCAACTAAAAACAATATACAAAATACAAATGGTAAAAAAAAAATGATTAATTTTACGTTTAAAGTTAAAAATACTTCCTCCGTTCTTAAAAAAATGATGTTTTAATGGTTTTTTTGTTCTCAAATAAGTGATATTTTCGGTTTTCAATAAAAAAAAAATTAAATAACTTTTTATTGTTTTTGACTATTTGTATTCTGCCTATTGTTTTCTTATTGGTTGAATTGTGTTTAAATGGATAATAAATAATGTTTTTATTATGGAAAAAATAAAAATTAAATAAATTTTTAATCCGTGTGCAAAAACTTTAAACATCATTTATATTAGAATATATGGAGTATTATATAGTTTGAAACAACCCCTAAAACATCATTTATATTAGAACATATGGAGTATTATATAGTTTGAAACAACTCCCTAAAACATCATATATTGCGACGAGGAAAGAATATAATTTAAACTACGGGATGATCAAAGAAGGGTGAGTTAAAATGGAGAGATTAAGGAACCGTGATTAAGGTTGTCTGTCAGTCTTTTGTCTGCATATTAGTGGATGAAGGAAGATTGAAATGTGAGAAAAGTTGGGTAATACGGAGACAAGAAATGACCTGAGTGATCGATAATCTATTCAAATTGAAATTCCCAAATTACCCTTCCTTACTTGACCGAAACTCCCACGAGCGAATTTTTGTTCGGTTTTTCCGTAATATCGTTGTCACACGTGGCAGAAACATGTCCGATTCGTTCATTATATTTTCCTCCGTCCATTCAAAACCAAAAGACTAAGGCTTCTCCAAGGTGATGGTAAAACACCAAATTTAATGTAATTTTTGTACCAAATCTCTCCGATGGAACTTTAAAAATAACACCAAATATAGTATTGTGAATAGTGTTTAGTGTTGATTATTTTATTAATAAAATAAGTGAATAGTGTGTTGGTGTTATAAAAATAACAACCAAATTTGATATGATACTATTCACAGCACCAAACACTATTCATTTATTTTATTAATAAAATGATCAATTAAATAATGATAAAATCAAATAATAAAGAGAATTTTAAATTAATAGTATAATAGTAAGAAATATTCTTTTTAATGTGATATTTGATATTGTGGTTGGAAAAGAAAAATAATTTGGTACTAAATTACAACAGATATAATGTAATTTATGGTGTTATGGTTGAAAATGCTCTAACAATTGAATATTGCTCTTAATATTAATGGAACACAATAATTCCTGTTTTTATTCATGTAAACATAGACAAGCTCCATTCTAAAATCAATTATCTTACTTATTAATTTTTTTCGTCTCATTCGTGTGATGGATAAGAAAGCGACTGATATCTTATTAGTCTTCAGATTTACTTTTATAAATTCTAAACAATTACAATGAAAGCTATAGAGATTGTAGAATGAACTAACGTGCTAAAAAATGTAGAAAAAAAAGAGGCCTATGGGGTTGAAACAAAAGAGCACGCTTTGCTTCATCCACTAAACTACCTTACTGTTTTTAAGAGAGAGAAGAGGGTGGCGTGTGTTTCACACCAATAATTTTTTTTTTTTAATTTACTGTTTTTCTTGGTCTCTAATTTATTAATTTCTGGTTTGATCCCTTTTGTTTTCCTCTGGTTTTATCACTGTCTCTCCTTCCGTATATATCTGACTTCGTCTCCTCTTTTCACTGTATTTCCCAATAATCTCGTCCTTTTCAGAATCAAGAGAGGGAGAGAGAAGAAAGTGGAAAAAGGGAGTGTATGTGAGAGAAGAGAAGAACCCACCAAAAAGTTTACATTTTTTTTTTTTTTTTGAAAAAAGAGAAGCTTTGATTTGTATAAAAGACCCACTGATCACCTCTCTAGCTTCTCACACCATTTCATCTCCCTCCCTCTTTCTCTCTCTCTTATGTTTTCTTAGATTTAAGGGTTTTTGAGAGTTGCAGAGATTTTTTTTTTTTTTTTGAAGTCTTCACAAAAAAAGCAAGAAAGGTTTTTATTTTGACGATTATCAAGATATGGGTTCTCATGGGTTTAGTTCTTTTGCGTGAACAAGTTGTCAACTTTTAGACAAAATTTCAGTATTTTTTTTCAAGTGTTTGGTCAAAGAACGCAATTTCTCTAAAACCTAATGGAGGGTTGTTCAAGAAACGGTGAAATCTCTCCAAAGCTGCTCCATTTGATTCCACAAGGGGGAAGACATTGGTTTCACGATGACAAAACCTCTGTTTACAACACTGAAGAGAAGAAACTTGAGCTAAAGCTTGGACCACCTGGTGAAGATGAAGACGAAGATGGTACATCGATTATAAGACACATCAAGAAAGAACCCAAAGACAAATCTATCCTCTCTCTCGCTGGCAACCACTTCTCTCCTTTTTCCACCACCAACAAAACCACATCTCAGAAAAGGTTCAAAATCCTTCTTCTTTTTTTGCCCCACCCTTTGATTTTACATCTCTCAGTTTTGTTTTTATCTGTTTTGTATCCTTTTGATATGATGATATTCACTTGATATTAACCAATAATGGTCCCGTCATCTGCAAAAAAAATAAAATCATGTTTGCTTAAGATTGGATCGCAAAGTCTACCTTCTCACATGTGCAAGTTTCAATATTTCTACTGCCTTTTGTTTTGTTTTGTTTTGTTTTGTCAGATTATTTACAGTATTTGCTCCGATTCACCTTTTTAATCATCTTCAGATTCTTTTAAGTATTTCCTCTGTTGTTGCTGTGTGTTTATTAACAAGTTTCTTTCTTTCTTTGATGTATTGTGTTAAAGAACTGCTCCTGGTCCAGTGGTGGGTTGGCCTCCGGTTCGATCATTCAGGAAGAATTTAGCAAATGGAAGCTCTTCAAAGCTTGGAAACGAGTCCAACTCCAATGGTGTTCTCCTCAAGAACCAAAAGCGTGAAGATGATACTGGCCGAGGAAAGCCAATGGAACCAAAGAGACAAGGAGGCATGTTCGTGAAGATCAACATGGATGGCGTTCCCATTGGTCGTAAAGTCGATCTCAATGCGCATAATAGCTATGAGCAGCTATCTTTCACAGTCGACAAGCTCTTTAGAGGTCTTCTTGCAGGTAAGTTTTCCCTTTGACTCTTTTCTTGACTGTCGCAAAAGATTATTCTTTTGACTCAAATCACATCTCTTTTGTGATTATTGTTTTTTCTGATGTTATTAGCTCAAAGAGAATCACTATCATCTGGAGAAGATGAGAAACCAATCACTGGATTATTGGATGGAAAAGGAGAATATACTCTTACTTATGAAGACAATGAAGGAGACAAGATGCTTGTAGGAGATGTCCCATGGCAGTAAGAATCTTTTTTCCTTTTTTTTTTCTGAATCTAATTCAGCATTTTGCTCTATCAAAAGGAGAAGAATTAGGTTCCTAGTCACATATTCATTATATTTATATCTAATCATACTTTGATCAATAACAAACTAACGAATCTTAGTTGGTAATGTTTTTTTTTAAGTTTGTGACTTTTGATATCACAAAAATTGAATTTTCTTAATTCTCAGTATGTTTGTATCTTCGGTGAAGAGGCTGCGTGTGATTAAAAGCACTGAGATTTCTTCAGCATTAACATGTAAGTGAAATTTTCGTTCTGAGATTTGAAAACATTTCACTTGTCTTATGACTTTATGTGAAATTATAGGATTTTTATTTGAATTTTGCAGATGGGAATGGTAAGCAGGAGAAGATGAGAAGCTGAAGAAAGAACTTTTACAGCTTAAAGAAGTAGAGATGTCATTATTTTGCTTTTGCCTTTTTTAACTCCGATGAGTTTTGGTCTTGAAAAGTTTCTAATTCAAGTCTGATGTACATGGTGGTTTGTTACATCTTCTTTTGACTTTTGAGATTTTCATAGATGAGTTTTGTTGGATTTCAAGATCGGACAATGAAAAGTATGATTTCGGGTCTTGAGTAAATTACATACCGTTTTAGAGCATCTCCAAGGCTAACACTGTATTTGGTGTTGAAGTATTTGGTGTTGAAATAAAATCAAATTTGGTGTTTTGGTATTCCAATTTTATTTTTTATTTTCCACCGCAACATCAAATTTCACACCGAAGAAAATATTTTTTATTATTATATTATTAAATTTAAAATTTTTATTATTTTAATAGTTTTATTAAATATTAACTATTCTTATAACTGATTAATTATAAGTTAATATAAAATTACAATCGATAAACTAAAAACAATGAGAAATAAAATTTTAAAATTTTATGTTTGTTTGGTTTTAATTTTGTAATTTTTATGTTTTTAGCGTTTGATTAAATTTTTATATGTATTTTTAATCTTAATCAATTTATGTATTAATTTAAATATTTTGTGCAAATTAAAATTTCATACTAATTACAATTAAAATTTCATACATTAAAATTGCAATAATACAAAAATATTTATACTATAATTATTTTTAAGTTACAAATTTCATTAACTAATAAACAATAATCTCATCATATTATTTAATAATATTTAAGTTCATATCTAGTGTAATATTCAATAAAAATAATATATTTTTTTTGATGTTTTATGAACCGTGTCAACACTGTTCATAAAACACTAAAAATAAATATTTTCCGTCTTGTATACCATTCCATTGGAGTGCATTTAACACTAAATATGGTGTTTTGCAGTTCCGTTGGAATTGCTCTCAGTCATTATAGTCTCTTTTGTTTAAAGTTTAGGATCATGAGCATTAGTCTCTTTTGTTTAAAGCTTAGGATCATGATTAGTCACACTTAATGAACACTTTAAGAACAACAAGTATTATTATAACTCTATTTCTGCAAAGCATCTTTTTTGAAAAGAGGAAAAGAAAGAAATATTTTTCTCTGCAAAAGTTCTTTAGCTTTCATTAACTCTACTTCAGCTATGCAATAGCTGCTATTGTAATGAACTAGGAGAGTGAAAGGTTTTTAAAACATCTAACAACTTTTCTTTTAATTAGTTGTAAGGACAGATTTTTAAACCAGTTTCTAATCACGTCTTAACATATTTGTCTTGGCCAACAGAATTACATATATCAATAAAGAAAACATCACTAGACTATATATAATCTTCTGATTAATGATCTAAATATTTGATCTAACATAATAAAGATTTAAGATTGGGTTGTTGCATACTTGCATGGATGTTGATCTCAAATTTACTTTTAAAGAAAAAAATTGATGGCTATGGAATTTTAAGAAAGAGACAAAAAAAAAGACAATTTGAATGCAGTGAAGAGTCTTTTTCGTTGAGAGACTTGCCTAACTCTTCAAAGCAGCAATATGAGACTCAATAGTTAATTTTTCTTTTGTAGTCTACTACATTGATATGATGGCTGATTCTGTTTTCCTCCACATTTTAGGATCACTCTGTCTTACTGTCTATGTCAGAAGAATAATATTCTGATTTAAGATCAAGCCATGTTTACTCTTATAGTAATGTGTTAGATAAATTAAATTCATCAACATGTTAACGTTAAGTAAAACCGAATCCTAAAAAAATGAGGACTCAATGCTAGCACCAATGTTTTAAATCTAAAGAAGAAGAGGTTTGATCCTAAGGAAATGCTTCAAATTCTAAGGAAATCAAATTTCCAAATGACCAATGCTCACGAAAAGCCCGAATTCCAAGGAAAAGGAAGTTTAATCATTGAGAGAACAATGTTTACATCATGTTTTAAAAAATAAAGAATCTGAAAAAGCTTGTCAGCTAAGTTATTTGGAATTTTCAACGATATTTACATGAAACAGTGACAATAAAGTCCGGTCTCAAAGACAATGGGGAGGAATGATATAGCCCGATAGGAATAATATTCAATATCCATTCACCAGGAGCATAATATACTATCTAAAGATACTAATCAACAAATTAAAAAGACCACAAAATTTTGACGAAATTTTAGATTTTAAATCAGCTGCTATGCAGTTGGCAACTACGAAAGCAACTATTAGATTTTATAGCAGGTTTCGCAGGTTCATACAAATCTCAATGTAAGATTACAAATAAATAAACAAACATTTTTTTATCATTTTACCTTACCACAAAGTAATATTGAATACATTTTTTGGCAGAAAGTAAAAAATCTTATATTTTACAATGTATTATAAAGTCATATCAGTTTCGCTACTACACACGTGAATGAATCGGATCAACTAAAAGACCACATCTAATACACTAGACTCTTTCTATTCTTATCTCATTAATAAATAACATATTACTTAACGTTAGTTAAAATTTATCAAATGTTTACTACTCTTTTTCTGTTAACTAAAAAAATTACTTAATATTAGTTAAAATTCATCAAATGTTTACTGTGAAATATCAAATTTAAAATATGAGTATTATGCTATCAGATAGACATTTTTAAAGGATAAAAAACAATCTTTCAGACATACAAATATACAAAGTAAATATATAAAACCATACACTCATCGAGAATCCTTCCTTAATAATATAGATCTGCCTGTAGCGTGGGGTGAAAAACCTAGTCCAAAAATTTGGTGTTGTCGAGAAACCATAGTCCAAAAAGATATGAGATTTGGTGTTGTAAAAAAAATTTGAATCTCAAGGGAAATGTTATTCTAATTTTTTTATGGAACTAGAATTTGACAGCGGTCTATAAACTAAAATGAAATATTAAGAGAGAAGAGAGGACGAACAATCGTCTAACGAACAAAAAAGGTGTTTATATTTAGAATAATATATTTATTTTAATCATCATTTTATTTATAATAGATATTCATCTGGATGTTGACTATTTTTTCTATAATCTGTAAAATTAAAATTAATTAATTACCAGTTTACTTTCATAAAAAAACGATTGCATTTTAGATTACCAGTTTACAAATATTATAAAAAATTAAACTATTATGTTACCAACTTACCATCAAGTGTGATAATATTATACTCCATCTACTAAATACAAACAGAAAGTTTGCATTTGAATACTAAATAGAAACAGAAAGTTAGATATTGCAACAAGTCAACAACATTGTGCACTTGCCTAGATTTCGATTTTTTTTTGTACTGTCGTCGATCTCTACAATATTTGGCTTCTCTCATCGTACGCCGCTGCATCGAACTTATCATATTTCGTAATAGAGAAGAGAACACACTTTAATCTTTGTATTGCAAAAAAAAAGTTTGCATTTGAAAAATTCTTTAAGAGGTGGATTTTCCCAAGTTGGTCATTGACATACAATTATACAAAGCTTGGTGTGTGTTCGTATTGTAAATGTGTAATCCATTAAATTTAGTCATTGACATTATCGGAGATGCTTTTGGTCAACGTTCGTCATCGAAGACAACTGGAGTCTGGACTCTGGAGTATATGCTTTCCTTTGACGATTCTGAAAACGAGACAAAACTGAAGTAATAAAAATACTCAAGAATTCAAAAAAAAAAAGTATTCATAAAACGGTCCATTACCCTTTTAAACCGATCAATCAGTGTCATTGATTATGTTTTAGCCATTAAGAAGGAAAATATATTATCTTAACGAGCACTTTTAATTATTTTTTTTTAAATGGAGATATAGAGGGAAATGCTTAATCATGGGAATAAAAGGTTTAATTCTTCATATATAACATAATGTATTTTTTCAATTAAAATTAATTTGTAGTATTTAGTATGCTCTTAATGCTTTATAATTTTCTTATTTCATCATTTTTGTGTGTAAGATTTGTAGTATTTAGACAATAAAGCAATAACTAAGAAGAGCAAAATTTAATGGAGATATCATTAGAGGAATGTAAATAAATAAAATGGGAAAATTAATTAATTAATATAAAAATAAATATATTGGCGTTAGTAAAAATAGGGATGTGCAAGAGGATTAGTTTCCTAATTTCCTTATTTTAAAAAAAATAAACAAAAAATGGAAAGAGTAAGAATCGAACAAGCAATGATGGGGGCAAAACCATTTAGTGACAGGGGGCAGTTACAAAAAAACAGCCACGAATTTCGTCTAGATTTGGTAACATTTTTAATACAAATTTTCATTTTTGCATCCGATCAGCCTTACTTAAATCCTCCCCTGGCTCCATACATAAAGGCATTAGTCCTTGTTGTGTGAGAGAAGCAATTTTTGTTGGAGGCAGAGAAACCATTTTTTTCATTTGAAGGCGAGTTCTACTTTTTATTTACTTTTTCAGATTATTGTTACATTGCGTGTAAGCTTTTCTTCTTTTTGTATTTGATTTTCATTAGGCAATACAATTTTGAACTGTTTCTCGAATATAAAAATGATTCCAAAGTTTTTTTTTTTTTGTGTGTGTGTCTCTCCATGACATCATTTTTGTCTTGCGTAATTCAGGTTTTCACGAGGTCGTGTCAGATTGACTTTGAATTCTTTTTTTTTCTTCAAAACAATTATTTAACTATATTTAACCCAACTTCTACACTCAGTGAAAAATATGCAAGATTCGCATACATATTTTATTTCATGATTACAGAGTGAGAAAAATAAAGTAATATGTTTTTTAACCATTTTATTCATAGTAATACTCTTCTTTTAGCTATATTCATGTCAATGTTCTATAGTGGGATGCTTTGGATTTTTGTGAGGAAATATAACCAGTGACATTGAAATTTTAACAAGATAATAAAAATAAAAGCTTGAAAAGTAGTAAAAGAGATTTAAAAATCAATGTAATTAAATTTATGTTTTCCTCTCTGCATACAAAACCTTTCTTTTTGGGTATTCGTGAATCTTTCGTCAATCTTAAAAAACTTTCTGAATCGTCACATCACAGGCTACAAAAAAAGAAAGTGTTGTTGGTTCTTCCATATCGAGATGGGCAGAGCAGCGAGATGGTTCAACGGATTGTTTAGCACGAAGAAGAGCAGAGAAACAAAGAGCCGCGTTTCCGGCGATGATTCTGACAAAGGCGGTGAAGATTCCGGCTACCGCAATCTCCCGGCGGATCCTTTTCGGTTGAGAACTTTTCTGACGGATATAGAGAAGGAACAGAACAAGCACGCAATTGCGGTTGCAACCGCTACGGCCAATGCCGCGGAAGCAGCAATTTCGGCGGCTGAAGCGGCTGCGGCAGTGGTTAGAATGACCGGTGAAAGAAGAGCAGGAGTTATCATCACGAGGGAAGAGCGGTGGGCAGCGGTGAAAATTCAAAAAGTCTTCAGGGGCTCTTTGGTAATTTCGGCGTCTTCAAAATGTGTTTATTTTGTTCTTCAAAAATCAAATTTGGCAAACGGGTATTGTTAAAGTTCGAATCTTTGATTAGAAACAATTGTCAATTTCAAAATTTTGTTTTTATGATTAGGCGAGGAAAGCATTAAGAGGTTTGAAAGGTATAGTGAAGCTACAAGCTCTAGTGAGAGGATACTTGGTAAGGAAACGCGCGGCTGCGATGCTGCAAAGCATACAAGCTTTGATCAGAGTCCAAACAACGATGCGATCTAAACGCATTAACCGCTGCCTTAACAAAGAGTACAAGATGGTTCAACCTCGAGAGTCCCTTGTAAGAACCAATCTCACTTCCTTTGTCTTCTTGTTCTTTAAGCCAAAAACAAAGACTAAAAGTGTGTTCTCTATTAATAAATAGGATAAGTTCGATGAAGCGGCGTACGATGAGAGACGTCCAAAGATTGTAGAGGTCGACGACAGATACAAAAGGAGATCGAAATCTAAGGAAGTGCACAACGTTGTGGCAATGTCTGAATATGGAAACGATTTTGTTTACAAAGGGAATGATTTGGAGTTGAGCTTCTCGGAGAAGTGGAAGTTTGCGACGGCGCATAACACACCGAGATTCTCGTCTTCGTCGCACCATCACGCATCTAATAATCGCTATAACGTGACGAAGTGTCCTGGTAAGAGTGTTTGTGGAAACGGTTTGTGTGAGTATGGAATGAGTACTCCTGGCTACATGGAGGAAACGCAGTCGTTTAGAGCGAAGCTGCGCTCGCATAGCGCACCGCGTCAACGATCTGAGAGGAAGCGGTTGTCTCTAGATGAGGTTATGGCGTTTAGGAGTAGCATTAGCGACGAGAGATTGCTGCAACTGCAACTGCAACGCTATTCTTGTTCCTATGATATGCGCTGACTTTTATTATTGTAAAATTGCTTCTCATGATTTTTTAAAACGTATTTTTTTTCCCATGAATTTAACAACAAATTTTCATTGCTTTAGCAGATTGTGGGTTCTACTTTTGGAAATTTTAGTTTTAAATCACAGAATGTTGTTTTCTTGTGCCATGTTGCATCAATCTGAAAATTATAATGACAATGCAAAATTGCAAATTGCTAAGGATTATAATCGCTCTATAATCGCTCTATAAGACTACTTATTACATTTTCGATCAATCTTGTTCTGAACTTCTAATTCAATGAAAAAATCCAATATGTTCCATAACTAGTAATTTCTAGGAAAATTTAGTTATTCCAAAAGCTTATGAATCATTGATAACGTTAGAACCACAAAATTAAAGAACTATGTGATGCAATAACCTAAGAGCTTGTCTCAGTATTTTGTTTCTTTTTCATTCTTGCTTGTATTCTTTCCCATCGCGGTTGTAGTTTCACTGATTCGGTTGCTTACTTTTTTTTCATGGGACCCAAATGTAAGGTTATGCAACTGTACGATCTATAACGTTTCTTTTGAATAATATCTACAGTTTATCAAAAAAAAAAGTGTCATCTGATTTCTTCTGAATCAAATCTTTCAGCTTCAGGTACTAGTTCTCGCACAAATTGCCATTGTAAATCATATAATACACTAATCTGATCATCAGGCAAAGTCTTACGGAGAAGACCTGACCGCATTTGTGAAGAGCTCATTGAAGAAACTCAAGAATCTGCAGTTTCCATTCTTTAGCCAAGGATCATTCTAAAAACCTCATTTCGCTAATTTACAGGGTTACAAAGGGCTGACCACCCAACCAGTTATTGGATTCTTCCTACGAATCCGTGATTTTCCATGAGAGCCAGATTGCAGCCGTTCAAGCACAGTGTAAGTAATGGAATCCGGTGTGAGTCCTTGCTGTTTCATCTTTGTGTACAGATCAACTGCTTCCGCGGTTCTCCCACTCTTCTCTAGACAATCAAGTAAAATGTTGTACGTCACAATGTTCGGTTGACACCCTTTAACAAGCATCTCTTCAAACAATCTATACGCCATTTCGACTCTCTCTGTTTTCCCAAAGCATTCCATCAGAGTGCTGTATGTGACCACATCAGGGTCTAGTCCTTTTTCTTGCATTTCTTTGAATCTCACATGGGCTTCATCAACATCACCGTTCTTCCCCAGACAATTAATCAAAGAGTTGTAAGAAACAATGTCGGGTTTACAGTCACTATTCTCAAGCTCCTCGAAGACTTTAACAGCCTCATCAACTTCTCCAACCCGACCGAAACTGGAGATAAGTATATTGTATGTGAATATATCTGGAGAAGGACCATCCTTTTTCATTTTCTCGAAGAGATCATGAATATGAGATATTTGCTTTAGCTTCCCAAGCGCCGAGAACACGGTGTTGTACATCATAGTATCGGTAACTACACCTTTCTCATGAATCTTGCTCAACATCTCTATAGCTTCAACGGTTTTACCTGCACCGCACAAACTCTCTAGCATCGACATATAACTGTCTCTCTCTCCTTTCACAGGGAAGCTCCACATATCACAAAATAGCCGGTGAGCCTCACTTACATGCCCTAATTTGCTCAGCGTTCTAACCAAGTAAGAATAAATCCCTTGAGTCATATACCTTTTCGACATCTCCACGATTCCATCTAACTTCACAAGCTGGCCTTGAGCTACTAAAAGATTCAAAACCAGACTATACGTATACTCGTTGGGTTGACAACCCGTTTCCACCATTTTAGAGAAAACCTGAATAGCTTTATCAACCATTTTGCCTTTTGCAAGAACTTGCATCAGAGTATTGTAACCAACAACGTTAAGAGTAAGCCCTTGAGATATCATCTCACTGAATAGAGCAACTGCTTGGCTATATTTCCCAATCCTCCCCATCGTCCTGATCATAATCGTGTAAGAATATTCATCTCCTCTACAATGCCTTTTCTTCATGTCTTGGAAAACTTGGCAAGCCTGATCAATCTGACAAAAGGCTGCACAGCATTATACATGAAACTCAACTGATAAATGAATGACCAAACACTTGCTTAGTTTGTGTGAGCGAAACAGTGAGAGCTCAAAGAAAGTACCTTTTCATCTTTAGCCAAAGCATCAAGCAACATATTGTAAGCGAAGATGTCGAGTTTATGCCCTCCTCTTCTAATCTCGCAATACACATCGTATGCTTTTGAAGAATCACGAGATCTTAAGTAAGCTTGAAGCAGACACTTGTAGGTGAAAGAGTTCATCTTCAATTCCCATTTCTTCACCAATCTTAAGCACAATTGTAAATCTTGTGTGTTCCCGAAGAAACCGATTAAGATATTCACGGTGGAGATATTGCCACGGACGTTAGATTTCACCATCAGATCGAGAATCAAGCGGACACGATCGAATCTGTCCGGGAGATTTGATCTAGAGAGGATTAAGATGATGCGATTGTAGAGGAAAGGGTCACTGTGAGAGCTAGGGCAAACAGAGGGAACGAACTGGAAGAATTCGACGGCGAGGCGAGGGCAGTTTAGGGATTTGAGAATCTCGGAAGCTTCGTCGGGAGTGAGGGAGAGTGAAAGGGAAGAGAGGTAATCAGAGAGGTCAGAGAAAGCATCAGAAGGAGCTCCGACGCCTCCTCCGCGGTGTCGGACAAGGAGATTGGTAGCTCGGCAGATGAGATGGCGGCGAGGAAGAGGGTAGCCGCGTACGTCGGCGGGGAGAGGATTAGGAATGGAAACTTCGGCGAAGAGAGAGCGGCCGGAGGGAGATGATGATGTAACCTTGGCGACATACTTGGTGGCGTATCTCCGATGGTTGGTTACGGTGATCGCATCGACGTGGTCGAGGAAGCGGCGGCGAAGAAGCCTCATGTTTTGCGGCGGAGAAGGAAACGAGCACAACTTACAGGTACAGCTCTCGTCGTAAAGTATGAGATGATCGTTTTTATTTTAAATGGGCCCAAATTTGCATAAATGGGCCAAAAGTTGACTACAGTCCATTTATTTCCATTTCAACTTCTTTGTGAATTATTGTCGAAAACGAATCTGTTTTTTTTTTGCATTCTTCTTGTAACGGCTTGAATAATTTTCATGAATAGACTAAAAGATCAATAAATAAAATAATGTTGTTATTATTTTTCCAGTAGACTCATAAAACCAACAAAGAAAACAAAAGATATCGTAGTTAAATTAAAACCCCTAACTACATATTAGAAAAGCTCTTAGATATTCTGAAAAAAGTAAAATAAGATAAAATAAGAGCAACTATTTAATATGATGTAAGAAGAATCTATTAGAGCTACTAAGAGCATCTCCAATAGGGGTTCTTAACCCAGTTTCTTCACGGAATCTTAGGCAAACAGTTAAGAGTTGGGTTGCAAAAGTTTTCTGCTAAGAATCCGGCTCGTCACTGTTCATGTGATGTGGCGAGCCGGGATTGGTCAATTTTTTTTTTTAAAGTTTCAAAAAAAAAAAATATTAAAAAATTCAGTAAGAATTTTTTGCAAAGGTTCACCATTAATCGTGCTCTAACCCAACAAAGTCCAATTTCATCGTTTGTTTTGAAACTTCTATCTTTGACGATATCGTACCATCCTCTTCTAAGCAGATACTTTTCATTGAGCTTTATTAACGTTACAGTGTATTCAGAATCTGCAACAAGAACCTTCACTTCAACACCCTTTTCATTTGCCATATTCTCGACCATATCAGGTTCCATCTCCGAAATTATAGAAGCTTCAAACTTGCGTCTAGGTAGAATAAGCGAACCACCAGAGCGAAGATCATTGTCGGTTAAATTCTTCTTTACGACCCATGGATCATATGGAGTTAAACTCAGTTCTAAATTAGGTGCTTGAGCCATATTCTAGCTTATAGACTTATTAACTATGAATATTTTTTAACTGTGAAAGATGAAAGCGAGATTGATGAGAAATAAAGCTCATCCCTATCTTTATATATATAGTTTTTCGATCAAAATAAT
>PKMM01030605.1:830780-852118 GCA_002933915.1 Eutrema heterophyllum | reverse complement strand
AAATAATATTTTAATAAAAATAAAATATAATAAATACAATTGAATATGAAAAAATATTGAAAAATACATTATAAATATAGATATAATACTTACAAATAAATATAGTAAATAATTATATATATAATCATTCACAACTCTGTCAATCACTTGTGTACATAAATCAAAGTATACAGCTTCAGCAACATATTGCTTCTAAGTTTATAACTATAAAGTGAAAGAATGCAGATGATCAAACCTTTTGTTTTTTTTTTTTTTATCTCCTTTGTCTCTTGTTTGCGCTTGCTTTTCCTCGACGAAAACCTCTACCTTTGAAATCATTTGGAAACTCTTTCCATTTCCGAAATCAAGATCCTACTCTCAGCCCGCTTCTTTATAGCTAAAACCGCTCTGCTGTCTCTGTTTCCTCTAATTCTTGACAGACTCAATGTCATCTTTCTTCTGCTTAGAAGCGTTCTTTCATCTTCTGATAGACTGATAGTGCACTTCCTTAGCCAAATCTCTTGCTATCCCTAGCTTTCCTCCTCTCCTCAATCTGTTTCTTTTCGTGCAAAAAGCCTAGACTTTACTATCTGATTTCACCATCTCTGCATAGTAATCCAATTTCTAAAGTTGATCAAAAGCTTGTCGCCATCTCCCTCGTGAGGTCATCGTTTACATCCACAAGACTCTCTCCCTGATCAATCTCAACCGTTAGCTTATGAGTCCACTCAACATCTTCTGGCCATTCCATGTCTTGAAGTTTATCAAGCAACTCATCTCTGTTGTACATAGCGGTTTTCGTCGGCACTGCCAATTTCTCGGTGATCTCTTCCTCTGATTTTGATTCGGAACCTGAAAGCGATGATTCTTCTTCAGAGTCAAATGCTTCCACTAGGACCTCTTCGATTGACAACCATTCCAAGTTTGATCAAAGAAACAACCAGGTTCAGAATCGAGGTAACATTCCATGCAGTAAGTAATAATAATTGCACCACTGAAGTTGTTTTGCACGTAGTAAAAGATTATTTATTGGAATACAAATATTCTTGAAAACTGGAGACAGAACGGGAAAATGTCCGCCTTTTTTAACTGTAGATGGAAACAAAATCCATTTAATAAAAATAGGACACTGTAAAAAGAAAATTAAAATTGGTCGGGTCTTCTTCTTCTCCCAACGATCTTTCTTTATTTTACAAGTCCCAAAATATGTTGATTTTTAAGCACTTGTTTGTTGCTTCAACAAAATTTGCTGCTTACGGTGTCATAGCTGGGAACAGCCAACACTGCCAAAAAAAAAAAACCAGACAATATTAAGACACAAGATCTTGGTTTTGGTTTTTTTTTTTTTGTTTTAACAATAAAAGTAAAAAGAAAAAATTGAAAACTTTTTTACCATCTCCAAAGGCACCCATTGTCAAAGGCTTTGAAATAATCTTGCTGGTGAAATCTGCAATGTCCTTCAAGGTTAGTTGATCTACTGTCTTCAAGAATTGCTCAACTGGTTTCCTGCAATATTTTTTTTATCAAAACACTGTCATGCGCAAGAAGAAAGAAACTATTGAGATTGAGAGAATTTTTTTTTTTAATGAAATGTGTGTACCTCTCTCCGTATGTAAGTAGCTGCCTGCCAATGTCTTCTGCGGCAATCATCTGCAGAGGACAACCTTTAACGGGTTAATAACCTCTAATGGTTTGAATCGAGTAAACAAAATGGCAACATGCTTTTTAAGCAAAACGGTTTTATTTAAAATGGAGGGTGAGGCGAGTTAAAGAATACCCGAGATTCCAAATTCATCAGAACTGCAGATTTTGTGGCTGCCTTAGCGCGATCAAGATGCTTCTGGTTAACTGTCCGACGTATAATCAGAAGGAAAATATTTCACATATATAACAAAAAATGGTTTCGACTTGTTAGATTAGAAGAGGTAGTTCAGTGAAAAGCGAAGAAACAAATTGCAAACCTTTTCCTCCTGCTACATCTCTCAGTTCTTTAGCTGCTAACTCAATTGCGTTTGCAGCAAACTTGGGACTCTGCATCCAAGGATGTGAAACATATCACTAATTTCAGCAATGTAGTTGTCAGATAACACAAATTCAAGAAAACTTAATATCCACCAAACCGATATTCCTTGAGATTAATACATATTTATCAAATCAATGGAAAAAGGTGGATAATTGTGAAAAGGCAAAGCATAGTAAGCAGCATCAGGAACTCACCGAGCAACCATAGATTCCAAACAATCCGGTGTTGTTAAAGATGCTAGTGAATGCAGTGCATGACTGAACTTGTTGATATTCGTTTAGAATACGGAGATCTGTAACCAGACATAGGAACTTGTATCACTATTACTGAACGACTAGCAGTGTTTGAGAATGTTACATGAACTAGTTCAATAAACGCAAAAAAACAGAAAGCTCAAAAAAGCAATAAAAACGCAAGATTTGACTTACAGAGCCACGAGTGCATTCCTTTGCCAGGGCCTCCAGCAGAGAATGAGCCACCTCCTCCCATAAGCATCTAATAGCAATTAGATTTACATTTTACTGAATCTTCACAAGTGGAAATACTTTTATTGAAACAAGTGAAAATTGACACAAGCAAAAAAGTAAACATTCGATTTAGACACCTGGAGAACAGTGGCGATGACTGCTTCTTTCTCGTTATTCCAGCCAGGCACCTCAAAGGCAAGCGCAAAGTGTGTAGCCTGAAAATGACAGAACAAAAGCTCAATTAGAATTGTGACATAAAAACACCTTCACCTCAAACACACTTGTCCAATGACGGCAAATCTCTCATGAATACCTCTCCACCAGTATGTTGGCGAAAATCTCCACCAACATATTGAGATTTTGGCTCCGGTTGGCGCGCTACATTAGGAAGGTCAGAAGTTAATGGCTCAACAACTTTTAAAAGTTCCTCGTGTTCAACTCCACTTGCTGCCAGTACCATACGTGCAGCAGTGAAATTCTCCTGAAATTCCCAGATCAAGTGAGTTATAAGAAAAAAAGAGGACACAAACTTAAGTAAATGACTGTAATCGCAGAGACGTAGATGGTTCTCAAAAGCTGATGCGGTCTTACAGCCATAAACTCCTCCAAGAGGTCCCCATTCAATGTGTCCAAAGAAGACTCTGGTGCGTACAGAGGATTTGCCAATGGACCGGAATAACCAGCAGAATGAATAGCCTCCATGAGGAATCCCATAGGGTTCTTTGCTAGTTCCGCTATCTCTAGCTTCATCTTACGTAGCTGCGGAATCGACACATGACAATAAGTCACATAAATTTTTCACCCAGTTATCAAAATAGCAACAAAGGGAAAAGAGATTTACCTCTTCATTCACTTCCCAATCCAAGAAAGCAGGGTTTCTCACACTGTCAATAAGAACTTCCACCATTTCAGGGACATAGGTTTTAAGAGCATCAATAGTGTAGCTCATTTGCTCCCGAGACGCAGATGCCGATGTGTTGCCTCCAATAGCTTCTATTTCCCTCACAAGACGTAGATGGCTTCTGTTTATCGTGCTCTTGAAAGCCATCCTTTCAAGCAAATGTGTTGCTCCATGGAAATAAGGAGCCTCATAAATAGAGCCACAATCAACATACAAACCAATGGAAGCTGCAGGATTCTGACAAAAAAAAAAAAACCAACATAACTTTGTTCAGGTCATTTCTCGCATTTTCATAGATTCTCAGAGAAATAAATAAAATAAAAAAACATAAGTTTTTACCGGAGACATCTCTGAGGCGATTTTGAAACCATTTGGAAGAGTAGTGATCTTAATCTTGCTTGGCTCGACGTGGTCAGGAAGTGGCGGAGGAAGAGAAACGCCCTGTAGTGGCATGTCCAATGAAGTAATCGAAGCAGAGGGCGAGCCAGCCAACCAGCTCAAGAAACCTGACGAAGAAGAACTCGTCGCAACAGCACTAGAACTTGCATATCGTGCCGGTCTCAAACTTCGGCTAAGGGATCCCTATAAAACACGAATATCCTGCGTCATAACAAGAAGCCAATTTTTCTTCTTTTTTTTTTTTGGTATCAATCAATCGAAACTAAAACAATTGATGGAAATAAAACTCATCTGTTTCAACGAACAATGAGTCGCATACTAACAATTCATGATCCCCGATTGAAGCAAAGAGGTACAAAAAAAGATATAAATAACAAGTCATTTCTCTTAATCGAAAATCGGATGCGCTATAATCTAAAACCAATGGATTGACTTCAGAAGTTACGATACAAAATCTCGCATTTGTAAACCTAAATAAGTGCCATCACCGCCGGTAATCAAGCGGAATATATGAATCCAGATCTACAAATTTTCTGAGAGTGATACGCGAAATCACTAAATCGAACAAATCTTTCATTACTCGAACGTTCCAGAAGCTAAATCAGGAGAAAATAATATTAAAACGGTACCGACCTTAAGAGCCCTGGCTCGTGAAGCTGCCGTGCGATACATGGCGATTGAGAAACCCTAAATCGGAAAAAAAAAATGAGTAGCGAGTTGACGAGAAACGAGGCCGAGGCTGATGAATTGAGAGGTCAGAGAGACAGAGAATAGTCGCAGTTTTCTTTTTGCTTTACTTTATTCAATCGAGCATCTACTTGCTTGCTTCATACTCGGCCATTTTTAACGTAGGGCCCGTTACGTATAATAATTCTGACCCAGTTTAGTATAAATAAAAGTAAAAATAGCCCTAATATTATTATGGGCTTAGCCCAATCTAATACAACACAAAAATTGAAACCCTTTTCTAAATTACCTCGATTTAAAACAAATTTCAACACAAGTTTCGGTTATATTGATAAAATTGTTAAAAATCGAATTATTCAATAACCAAACCAAAAAATATTTCGATTAATTTCGGCAGAACCTTCACGGGTGGATTAGGAAAAAAAGTGTGTACAAGTTTATAATTTGGAAAATGGGTGTGTTTTAGATGGGTAGCAAAGAGTTGAATAGTTTTAAATAGTGTTATTTTCGAAATGACAAAAATGTCCCTATTAGTGTGAAAAGTAGGAGAGAGAAAAGAGAGAAAATCGTAGGGAGATAAATATAGAGACAAATATTCTTTTTTAATTTAAAGTAGGAGAGAGAAAAATGTGGTTTTTCAATTTTAACTTCGTCCTTCAAATCTATGATTCATATATCTCATTTTAAAAAGTGAATCATATAATGATATATATATATATATATATATATATTTAAAAAACATAGATTTTTTTCTGAACATATTGAAATTTGGATTTTTGAAAACCGACATTTTTAAAATACATGGTGTACTACATTCATGTACACTATATATGAATGTACACTATATTCATGTATCCAAAATATTTTTTTTTAAAAAATTGACAACCATGAAAACAAATAACTATAGAAATCTAAACCCTAAATGGGTAATAGAAAATCCAAATTGAAAAAAATAAAATATGATAATCATATAGAACATTTAACTATAGAAATTTAAACCCTAAATTGGTGATAGCGAACCCAAATTGAAAAACATAAAGTATGACAACCATACAAAATATATAACTATAGAAATCTGTATACCTATTCATGTATACCTATACCCGTATACGTGTACATGTACACCTAAACCTGTATACATATACATGTATACCAAGACCTGTACACCTATACCTGTACACCTAAACATGTATACATATTCTTGTATACCTAAACCTGTACACCTTGACATGTACACCTAAATCTGTACACCTAGACCAGACCTGTATACCTAGACATGTACACCTATATCTGTAGACCTAAACATGTATACCAAGACCTGTACACCTAAACATATATACCTATTCTTGTATACCTAAACCTGTACACCTTAACCTGTATACCTAAAATTGTATACCTAAACATGTACACCTAAACCCATACACCTAGACATGTACACCTAAACCTGTATACCTAAACCTGTACACCTAGACCTGTACACCTAGACCTGTAAACCTAGACATGTACACCTAGACGGATACACCTAAACATGTATACATATTCATGTATATCTAAACTTGTACATCTTGACATGTACACCTAAACTTGTACACCTAGACATGTACACCTAAACATGTATACCTATTCATGTACACCTAAACCTGTATACATATAATGTATACGTACGATAATCATATAGAACATTTAACTTCATATAGAACATTTAACTTCGTAATGTAGAAAACTTTTTCTTTTTCTTAGTATTAATTTAGATTTTGACTGAATTCAATTTAGTGTTATGAAAATATACAAACAAAACAATACATATACACAATTGAAGTATACATAACTGAAGTGTACACATAAAATATACATGAATGAAGTATACACAAATAAAATGTACACCATTAGAAGTGTATTAGAGGTGTACATCATTAGAAGTGTACACCAATAAATAAAGGAAAAAGCTTACATAATCTGGTCATTTACATTTTATTAAGCAATCTCTTAGGGAAAAACAGTGAGTGCATGGGTAGGACAAGAGAGGCAGAAGCCTATGATAAGCTTGATCACAATTTGACAATGAAGATGATTTTCAAATTGTTTAGAAAAGTAAAGTCGCTTATGCAGCAATGAACGCAAAGCCTCCGAATGGTGCCAAGGTAGAAAACTTTCTGTCCTCGCGCAGTGCTACCATGTAACACCTACAACATTCGATGAACATAAAACTTCTCACATATTTCATAACCAGAAAATAGACCACTGAACAAAAAATTAGAATGACCTAGTAAGCATTGTATAGTTACTTCGCAAAGATCTAATTCCTTCAATGAAATTTCACATATCGAAAGAGGTACACATGGTTTACGGAAAGGAGGGCAAATTGTATCATAAGAAGCATGGGTTTTGAAATCATTAGCTCAGATATACAATGATGTATGCTATTAGCAAGTGACACAATCCATTTCAAACTGATTCAGAGTTGGAAACATGTCGAACGGATAAAAAAATCTCTAAATATACTCCCCCTAGCCATGGAGAATTGTGGCAAATATTGCAAGTACCAGAGATTAGAGTGTATACTGGAAGCTTCAAAATTATATTGAATCGCTCAAATAACCAACAAACATTAAGCACAATAGCTCTACCAAACACATCAATTCAAGAGTTTTGAATTGCAGAATTTATAAACAATGACCCAAAATCCGGAAAACAAATGACAAAATTTAACAACTTACGTGCCGGAAAATGCTACAATCCCAGCAGTCAACAAGCCACCAAACTGTGCAAGAAAGAGATACGTCAAGTACGAACAGATCCATCAACTAGCAAAACGTCAGAAAAATGGGAGAAACAGAGGAAAGAGAGAGCTCCTCAACAACAAAGAAGCTTACAATGTTTGGATATTTGGTGCTAAGAGCAGAAACAAGAGCAGCAGTGTGTACCAAATGGAGAAATGAATTTAAAAGGATATTGAAAAGAAAAAAAATGGAAATCTAGGATGGGACTTTCTGGTTTTGTTCTTCCGCTATTGTGTTCACAGAGATGATTAAGATCGATTTTTACTGCATACACGAAAGCAAAAAGAAAAAGTTTCTCCGATGGAATTTTGAAGAGGGAAGAAGATGGTTTTGTTTTTTTTATTAAATTGTGTTAATGGCGTATAAAAGTAAATATGATTGATTTGGGAGGATAAAAGAGAAATTTCAAATCAAAAACTATCCATTTAGCAAAAGGGTATATAAGACACCCTTTTGACAAATTAGATACTTGTACCCACTTTTTTTTCCCAATTTTCTCAACTTTTATTCGCCTAAATAATCATGTACAGTATATTGCGATAAGAAGATAAAAATATAACTAGATTCTAATCCGCGGGATAATTTTTTTCTTTTTTATAGTTTGAATTTTGTAATACTAAATTTGTGTGTGATTACGTGTCTACATTTTTATTACTAATTTTGTAGTTTGAATTTTGTAATACTAAATTTTTATTACAAATTTTATATAGTTTATGTATTTTTAAGGTTTTTTCACTTGAACAAATTGATATATTTGACAATATATATAATTAATTCTGATAAATTATAGAAATATCTATACTAATATGGACACAAAATACATTTAAATATGCTAAGTTAATTAAGGAAACAACATTAGAGTGATGAGTAATCAAATTCTAGCTAAGACAAAAACCCTTTTGTAGTCCTTACAAGATTGAGAGAAACACATTCAAAAGAGATCGAACAGACATCCTTTATTAAAAACAACAAGCGACAACACGAACATCACACACTGAAATACAAACATAACACATAGTCCATCAAGAGACCTTGAGGTGACAAATCCACAAGTATGGCTCTGATATAAACTTTATTCATATGGAAATTAAGAAACAAACACAACAAACTTTCAACTGGTGATCAATTGGTGATTGGCGCGACATAGACTCCGATTTGATGAACCCAATCACTAGCTTTTCCATGGAACCCAACGATTTTTTGACCTTCTTCCTTAAGTTCAAAATATTCTCCACCGGTCATTCCAAATGGTGGAGATGTTTGCTCGTTAGTAATGAATACCAAACTCGTCACCAATACCACACCGCGGTTCCCTACATAGACTTTATCATAGTAGACACCTACTGCTTTGATGTATTCACCTGGATCCGTAAGCTCGAACTACACCAAAAAAAAACAAGAAAGTTTCAAGAATTCAAATCTCGAGAAACATAGCATAAAGGAAAACTTTGAAAACAGATAGAAATAGAGAGAAAGAGTCACCGTTTCAACTCCAAGTGCTGATTTTTTGCCATGACCATTGCCGAGAACTATCTGAGAGCCCTTTTTATACTCAATCTCCACGAACGACACACCATCGTTGCTTTGTCCTACATGTATTTTTCTAATGCCGTCGAAAACACCATCATCCCATAAATCTCCTTCGTCACCACCAACTGCTTTTAGCTTCTTGCCAGGTTTCAATGGAGTTGAGGTGATTGGAGCGAAATAAGCTCCAAGAGAATTGAGACCAGAGTCGGCGAAGCCATGAAAACCGACGATCTTCTTGTCTTTAACTGTAAGTGAGAATTCTGTACCGTCTCCAGAAAATTCAGACACAAAGTAATCAGAAGTCTTTGTGCTGGTTTGGAATTGAAGTCCCTGAATGACATTGGATGAATTGTACCAACCCTTGACGGAAACGAGATACTCATCGGGATGTATCTCAATCTGCAGAAAACACGAAAATTCCGAGATGGAAATTTTCAGTAATCTCGAATTAACATTTTGACAGAAAACGTTCTTTGAGGTAAAAACAAAAATATATACGCACCGTTGATTCGAAACTTCTGCTTCCTTCCACACCATGGGGGGTTCCTTCCTTTGGCTGTCCGCTCTTGAGATAATCGAACTTGATTTGATCAATTCCTCGTCGTCCACTACCTACAAGATGTATCTTCGTCACACCGTCGTGATCGCCTCCGTCGTCCCATTGATTGCCTCCCTTGCCTCCTTGCGCGTCCAGTTTTTGAGTACTAGAATCGCTGCTAGGTCCGCTTCCACTGTTTGAGTCCTCGCTGGGGTTGGGTCCGGGGCCAACAGGTTTGTCACCGGGTTGGGTCTCGGGGTCAACAGATTTTGAATCGCCGCTGCCGGAGTTCCCTCCCTCACCTCCTTTTGAACTAGTGTCGAAGTAAGCTCCAATGGCATCAATAGCAGTACCACCACGTCCATGGAATCCAACAAGAATTTCTCCATTTTCACCTTTGAGATTGAAGTCTTTTCCACCCGTCTTACCGAACAATGGAGAGGTAAATCCATTGGAGGTTGTGAAGTAGAGCGATGTGATGAGCGTTGTGTCGTAGGTGTAAATATGATCGTAGCTTCCACCAACCGCTGTGATACTTTCTTTCGGATAATCCACCGAAAACTGTATTTCATTTTCCATTAGAAAAAATGAATTAGTAGCCAACCGATTATATACTAACAAAATTCACAAACAACCTTTTATTCATTCTGACCTCTTTTAGTTCCCCGCGAATTGTCCCGTGTTCACGGGTTACGACTTTTCCATCCTTTACGTATTCGATCTTGATGTAAGCTACACTATATTCATCTGCTCCAACAGTTATTTTCTTCACACCATCGAAACGACCATCGTCAAATGTGTTTCCACTTTTACCACCGACTAGCTCCGTCTTTCCGGGCCCATCAGGTTTTGAATCGCCGCTGCCGGAGTTCCCTCCCTCGCCTCCTTTTGAACCGGTGTCAAAGTAAGCTCCAATGGCATCAATAGAGGTACCACCACGTCCATGGAATCCAATAAGCTTTCCTCCATTTTCACCTTTGAGATTGAAGTCTTTTCCACCCGTCTTACCGAATAATGGAGAGGTAAATCCATTGGAGGTTGTGAAGTATAGCGATGTGATAAGCGTTGTATCGTAGGTATAGATATGATCGTAGCTTCCACCAACGGCTGTGATACTTTCTTTCGGATAATCCACCGAAAACTGTATTTCATTTTCCATTAGAAACAAATAAATTAGTAGCCAACCAATTGAATACTAACAAAATTCACAAAAAACCTTTTTTTCATTCTGACCTCTTTTACTTCCCCGCGAATCGTCCCGTGTTCACGGGTTACGACTTTTCCGCCCTTTACGTATTCAATCTTGATATAAGTTACACTGTATTCATCTGCGCCGACAGTTATTTTCTTCACACCATCGAAAGGACCATCGTCAAATGTGTTTCCACTTTTACCACCGACCAGTCCCGTCTTTCCGGGGCCATCAGGTTTTGAATCGCCGCTGCCGGAGTTCCCTCCCTCACCTCCTTTTGAACCGGTGTCGAAGTAAGCTCCAATGGCATCAACAGAAGTACCACCACGTCCATGGAATCCAATAAGCTTTCCTCCATTTTCACCTTTGAGATTGAAGTCTTTTCCACCCGTCTTACCGAATAATGGAGAGGTAAATCCATTCGAGGTTGTGAAGTAGAGCGATGTGATAAGCGTTGTATCATAGGTGTAAATATGATCGTAGCTTCCACCAACCGCTGTGATATTTTCTCTCGGATAATCCACCGAAAACTGTATTTCATTTTCCATTAGAAACAAATGAATTAATCGCAAACCAATTAAATACTAACAAAATTCACAAAAGAAAACCTTTTATTCATTCTGACCTCTTTTAGTTGCCCGCGAATCGTCCCGTGTTCACGGGTTACGACTTTTCCATCTTTTACGTATTCGATCTTGATATAAGTTACACTGTATTCATCTGCGCCGACAGTTATTTTCTTCACACCATCGAAACGACCATCGTCAAATGTGTTTCCACTTATACCACCGACCAGTTCCGTCTTTCCAGGGCCATCAGGTTTTGAATCGCCTTTGTCGGGTCTGGTTCCGGAGCCATCAGTTTCGGGGTCAACAGGTTTTGGTGTGATGCTACCGGCGGGAGAAATGGGAGCAAAGTGAACGTCGATGGAGTTGAGAGCATTGCCGCTGGTTCCTAGAAATCCGGCGATTTGACTATCTTTGGGTGCTTCAGCGGAAAAGTAGTGTTGAGTCTTGTTTCCGTAAGGCCCATAAGTCTTCTTGTTCGTCTTAAACGTTAACGCCGTTATAATGTCTCCCGAAAAAGTCGTTTTGTAGTAACCAGACACACCCGTTATGTACTCGTCCGGGCTCAGTGTGAACTGTGCCAACAAAAAAAAAATGTAAATGACGAACCACAATTGTTTAATAATCTTTAATAGATTTAAGTCTTATAAATTACAGCTAGAACACTCTTAATATTAAAATGTTAACACTGTTTACTAACTCCGTCAGATTTGGTGCCGCCGGTGCCACGTCGCTGAGACTGAAGGGTGGTTCCGTCGTACTCGACCTGGATAGATCTGATGACGTCATCAAACGTAAGCTTAACTCCCTTCACCTTCGTGTGCTTTCCGTCATCCCAAGACATCGTTGCCGTTAAGATCCGTCAAGTATATCCTGAAAATTATGAAAAAATAAATAAATATTTCCAAAAAAGGAAGTTTAGACAAATTTTTTTTCTTTCCAAAATATATTTCCAGAAAAATAACAACAAAACGCAATTACTTTAACCTCTTTGATTGGCCACTAAGGAGTGTAATGGATCAAACTCAAATTAATAAGAGTATACACTACAAAATATACAATTATATTCACTTACTATGTGTTTTTTTGTTTCTTTCTAAAATGAACCGGTCTGGATCTGGTTTAAATACAACCGATCTGAACCTTACGATGTCAATTCGTTTTTGTGTGATAACAAAACAATATTTTCTATTTTTTTTTTTTAAATCCGTGAATATATAATATCTTGATCAATGTACGACTAAAAACAAACGAAAATAATATAGCTAAATGAAGAATGGAAACAATTAAACAAAGCATAATGTATCTAGAAGAATAAGAGAAAGGAAAGGACAAAAAAAACCCAAAAAATATTGAAAATAACAAGTGTTTTTGCAAAAAATGAAAATAACAAAAGTTGTCCGGGACAATATATATATATTTTTATCATTGTCCGGGACAATAATTGATATCAACATAGCCACAAAAAGGCTTTGTTCATAAATTCTTGAAAGTCTTTCATTAAATACTTCAACTCTTTTCATATATTCTTTGAAATCTAGGCACCAAATCTCTGTATTTTCGTGGATTGTTTAATCTCTAAACTGTAACTCGTTTTGATCGATGAATAGAATAATGTAGAAAACTCGAAAATGAGAGAGAGAGAGTGAGAGAGGGTACCTGAGTGAGAAGATGAGGAGGAGATGAGTGAGTTTCAATAATTGGGATGGCAAATGGTTTGATATTTATTGCCATTTTGGCGATAAAGTTAGTTAACATTATTATTTTTGTCACATGGCGATATTCAACATTTGTTGGTTATAAAAAAAGAAAAAAGAATATCCTTTTCAATTCTCACCGACCAAAAACAAATGATCTAACCAGATTAAGCAGAAAAACTGTTGTACTCAAGTTATGGTTGTGATTGTAGCAGTAGAATAATTGTTGTACCAATAAGTTTATACATTAGTAAAATTGCATTTTAAACCCTTAAAATAGAAGTCACTAAGACTTTAAACTTAAAGAGTTTACGATTCTCGCTCTAACACTTTAAACCTTCAAGAGTTTACCATTATCACTCTAAACCATGAAAATAGTAATACTTACACTTTAAACTTTCAAAGTAATTGTCGATTTTGCGCTATCATAAAATTAAACGGATCCGATCACTCCGTTAACGGAACATTTGACTATGTTCATTAAATTAAATAATAAAATATAATTTTCAATAGTAAAAAACAAAAAAAAACAGGAATATAATATAATTCCCCTTTATTTATATAATAATATTTTGTTTAAAAGAAAACTAAAATTGTTTTTTTTGGGTTAACGATCTATTTACCCACGTGAACTTTTATATAATAACACATCCACATAAAATTTAATCCTAGTGCTATTTCCTCATCATTTGAAAGTTCGAAACCTATTTCCCCACGAAATCAAAGTTCGAAACTTATTTGCCCACGAAATCAAAGTTTGAAACCCAATTACACACAAACCACGATTTGTTTCGGTTAGTGTTTAAAAACCAAACAAAAACCGACCAAACCCAATTTTAACAAAATTAAAATCAATTTTAACTAGACCCGACCGACCCGTTGTTGTTGTTCTTCTTCACCGATAGGCTAAGCCGATATCGTAATTTTGAGGATTGAGTAATTACAGCAGTTTGACCAGTTTCATATGCATTTCTCTAAATTCCAATCACTCTAATTAGCTATCATATCTCCATCCCCATCCCTTAATCAAGCAATAACCAACAGAATCTAAGCAAATTCTCGTACAAGCCATCAAACGAAATCAAAAATTGAAGACGATAGAGTAAAAGAAAAAATTAAGAAGAGAAATAATTTAATTAGGTTTCTGCTTCATCATCAATCAATACCACAAATCTTAATAGGAGCCTCGATGGATTTATTGCTAAAGGACCCTGATCTAATTCTATTCAACCATACTCTCACTAATTCTCCCTACTCCTTCTTGGTTCGTTCTTTATGAAAACCTCATTTTAACTTTAATGATCTTATTTAATATTAAAATTTTAAATTAAAAAAAAGAAATCTAATTAATTAACTAAAAAAATGACCACGCGAACCCCACCGTCGTTGGCAATTATATTAACAAAAAGAGAATCATGAATTTTTCACACAGATGTCCCTAGTAATGCAGTTGTCCCGACTCTCTCTAGTTTTTTTATGAATTGTTCACACAATTGTCCCTAGTAATGCAGTTGTCCCGACTCTCTATAGTTTTTTTCATGAATTTTTCACACAATTGTCCCTAGTAATGCAGTTGTCCCGACTCTCTTTTTATTTAGACCGCTTTTAGAGGGAAAACAAAAATCTAAAAAATTTTAAAATGGAGGAAAAAAGTAAAATATTAAAAATTTTGCAAAATTTAAGATAGTTATACTTTCTAGTTGTATAGTTGTTCTCGCTTCCAAACAGTTGTACTTTGGGGATATTTTATTTATATTAGTATTACCGTGAATTAAAGTTAAATTTGTTAGTTGTACCGATAACATTTGGTACCTTAAGTACATTTTCAAAGTCTGTATGGAATAAATTTGTTATATCACATTCATGACGATATCGCCTCATAACGTGGATAATAGTCACAAAGTCTTCTTAAAAGTATAAGGTATTGTATAAGAAAAATATATGTATAGTAAACATGAATTTGAATAAAATGATATAACATTTATTAGTTACACACAAAATATATTTTTTGGATAATGGTTTTTATCATATTCTTGTTTTCCCATCAAACACCTTATACTTTTATGATGACTTTGTTAATTTTAACCACATTATAATGCAAAAGATACGAAAAATGTGTTTTAAGACATTATTGCATGAAAACATTAGAAATGTACTTAAGGTACCAAATGTTATTGACACAACCAACAAATTAAAGTTTAATTCACGGTAATACTAATATAAGAGAAATATTCCCAAAGTACAACTGTTTGGAAGCGAGAACAACTATATAACTAGGAAGTATAACTATGTTAAATATTTTGAAATTTAAAATTTTTTTTTTTTTCCCTCCATTTTAATGTTTTTCACGCCATGTCCATGTGTTTTTAATGTCTTTTTTGGAATTTTTTTTTATTTTCTTCAACCGAGATTTTTTTTAAACGTGATTTTAATGTTTCTGATTTTTTTGGATTTTTTTTTTAATCTTATTTTTTCAACCCATATTGTTTTTTTAAATCATTCTATATACTCGGTTGTTCCGAATAATACTAGAAATCTAGTTGAACCAAAGTATTTGTATTCGTCTCTTTCTTAATCTTCTCTCTCTGTATCGTGAGTCAAAGACCTCTGATATTCTTTCTTCTTCAACTCCAAAAAGCATGCATTTTCCTCTCTCTTAGTCTGATATCTCTCATCATCTCTCTTCTTCGACTCCACATAATTAATCGGCGAAGAAGTCAACGAGGCTTCTGATGTTCAGCTTGCCTAAAGCAATTAAAGTATAGCTTTTGAGTAACAAAGAGATTTAAATGGTGAACAACCACATGAGAAAGTTGAATGAAAACAGGAATAAGTATACTTGCACATAGATAGATTTAAGAAGTACCAATCAATTCCTCTTGTAAAAACTAAGTTAGCTACAATGGAACACAGAAGGCCAGATTCAAGTACACATTCTAACCAACCACAGTCGCAAAAAATTAAGACCAGGCTAACATAATTTACTGCTATTAGCTAGAATCTAAAAGAAGAAGAACAGAACCCCAAATATTCATCAAGCATGTGTTTCGAATAAATCACCAAAACAGATGCTAAAACTAATACTACAATATACAATCTAAGACGAAACAATAGAGGGAGCTAACAATGTATTGACGAATGAATAATTTGAAGAACGGATCGAATTCGGAGCAAGAGTTATACCATTTTCAGAGACGATCTTTCATCATCGAAGCAGCTTTACGATCAGGCCTACCTCTCCTTCCCATCCCAATCCCTTCACGCTGATATTCCATTATCAAGAAGATCCTAAGCGAATCGTAGATCATCCTCGTCTTCCTCACATATTCTCGGAACTGTTTCTCTCCTTTTGGCCCAACATCAGTGATCCTCACCAGCTCCGACGAACGTTCCTGCGGCTTCGGCCTTCGAGTAACAACGGACGGTGAAGCGTCACTGGTTGAGTAAGTAACCGGAATCGGCTCTTCCTCCACCGGTACGATTGCTCCGGTTAGAGAATCGAGAGAATCGAGCACCGTGACGTCCTCGTGACGCTTGAGGCGTTGAGCGAACGCTGAGCGAAACGTCTCCGCGACATTGTTGAACTCCGTGTACAAGCTGGGTTCGAGGGAAGGATAAGCGGGGCTAGCTTCGACGGGGAGGTTGAAATTGATGATGGAGGATGATGAAATCGGGGCTTGTGGGTCGGATTCAGTGACTGGCTCGAGCTTGGAGTTGGGATCAATCTCTCTACTCAATCTCGGACCACTCAATCTCTCTGCTCGAATGACGGAGAAAGGGAAGCTTTCGACAAAGAAAAAACACAAAAATTAAATAATAGCCAGACCCAACACGATTCCACCGGATTTCGACTTTAGCCGACCCAAATCGTGGTTGGATCTGTAATTATGTAGACTTTGATTGGTTTTTTGGATTTTGTCTCACTTTCTGTAATTAAAAAAAAAATAAAAAAAAATTGATTATTTGAATATGAGTATTTGAGAATAAGTTAAGACCCGATAGAGTATTTGAGCAATAAGTCAAGCCTCGAGTTCTAGAAGATTTGGTTGACACCGCCAAAAGCTCAGTCCTGTCCCGATGGAGGAGGCAAGTTTAGATCTAGATCTAACGGCTGAGATCTCTTCTCCATCCCACCGTCGAAATCAACGACCGAGGACAAATCAGAGTCGCTCTGGCCCCACAAGCCATCTTCGTACCTACATGCACCACTGACGATCTAAACACCGCCGACTTAGCACGACCTCCGTTTCCGATTCCCATAAGGTCCAAAATGTAGACTGGACGCGCCATCGGGATCTGGTAGCATGCGTCGCCACCGAGATTGAGCTCGAGCTGCGGTGGAACAATCGGTGCAACCGTGGTGAGAGGAGAAGCACAGTCAAGGGTGCTGCTCTGGCTAGGGCTACGCACAAAACCGTTGCCGCCGACGGTTGTGGGTCGGGTTATGAGTAACTGGGTTGGGTTTCAAACCCATCTTGGCCATTACCGGATAGAGAGAGAGAGAGAGTTGTGTGATAACCGGGTCGGGTCAGTATTATTTTGGGTCGGGTATGGTTAAAATTGATTTTAATTTTGTTAAAATCGGGTTTGGTCGGTTTCTGTTTGGTTTTTAAAAACTAACCGAAACAAATCGTGGTTTGTGTGTAATTGGGTTTCAAACTTTGATTTCGTGGGCAAATAAGTTTCGAACTTTGACTTCGTGGAGAAATAGGTTTCAAACTTTCAAATGATGAAGAAATAGCACTAGGGTTAAACTTTGGGTGGATGTGTTATTATACGAAAGTTCTCGTGGTGAAATAGATCGTTAACCCTTTCCTTTTTCTCCTTCTTCGAATTCGACACCATCTACGTCCACCGGTTCCACCAGTGCACTGAAATTAACTGGTTCGCCGTTCGTCATCACCAGACCAAATCCACCACGCCATTGAATACCAATAGTCACTGGTAGAGAGGCACGTGAAGCGGCACAAACCCTCTCATAGCCACCGCCTCATTGTACAACAATTTGAAATCCATCGTTAGATTGAGACGGTGACTAGGCAAGCCAGCGGCGGTGGCGATAGATCCGGTCGATCCCGAAGCGGATGATGGAGGTCGCTGAAGAGAATGAATGTTTAAGTGGATTTATCGAGGGAGATATGAAAATCTAGATCGAAGAATTTAGTGGTCAAACTGATTTTCTGTTGCAAGATCGTAATGTCGTTACTAAAGCAATTCAAGCTCTCGAAGAGAGTCTGATCAACATCAATTGGTTCATAATGAGATTCTGATACTAAATCCATATGATCATATATAGTAAAAGCGAAGTAAATTTTCGGAATGGAGCGCTCTCATTCATTCTAAACCGTATAACTCTGTCAGTACCCTTTATATCGGTTTAAATTAAGTTTTGTTTAAAATTCATAATTTTCCGTACCGATTATCGAATTTTGGACTTTTAATTCTAAAGTTTTTGGGTCCATTTTCTCGAAAACCCTATGATTCATGTTGTCTGCGTAAATGTGTGTTTCGTTTTGGCCGCCGTTGTTTTTTTTTTTTTTTACGATCAATACAACCTTTATTTCAAAACCCTAACCTTACAAAAAAAAACTATATATAGTATATATATCGATTTCCTTACCTCCATTATTCAGAGCTGCTTTTTTTCTTCTTCGTTTTACCGTCATGTAGGTTTAGTTTAGTTTATGGATTATTATTCTTTTGAGATTTTTATACGAGAGATCTTGGTTTTTTTTGTTCTTATTCATTTATTTTCTTTGAATTTGATATACTCTGTGTATTATTGTTTTTGAATGTTAATGTAGTTTAAAACCTGATCTTGTGATTGTGTATCGATTATATTGATTGTTTTAATAGATCTAAATCAACGAAAACCCGAAAGCCTGGAACTCAAGAAAAATATATGCTCCTCTTTTCTATTACAATATGGTTTTGTTCTCAATTTTTGTTATGCTCACTATGAATGTTTGTGATCGGTCGTTTCTATTACAAGAGGTTGCGATCTGTTTATATTAATGAGCTCCTAACAGTTGTGTTTGAGTATTGGTTTGTTTATGAGGTTCGGTTTCGTCGGTGAGTGGTTGTTGTTTGTAATTAGTGTTCTCACGTTAGGGTTAAGACTCAGCTTAATCCTCCACTCTCTTCCTGCGGGAATAGCTGATGTGTTGCGTTTTTGACGTTTTCCAACTTGTGTTTTTTGTATACAATCGAGTCTTTTTCAAGTGTTTTAGTCTTCTAGGAGTCATTTCAGGTGTAAAAGCATTTCGGGACGGAGTCCGGAGGCCTAGAACGGAAAAACGGCGAAACCGAGCAAAAAAAGATGGGATCGATCGATCCCCTACCTAGATCGATCGATCCACAAAATCGGACAAAATCTGGATCGATCGTTCCAAAATCCAGACCGATCGATCCTCGAAGAAAAGGATGGGATCGATCGATCCCCTCAGTGGATCGATCGATCCACAAAATCGGACAAAAGCTGGATCGATCGTTCCAAGATCCAGACCGATCGATCCTCCAAAAAGATGGGATCGATCGATCCACCCTACCTGGATCGATCGATCCAGCCCCTGAAAACAGTTTAAAAAACGTGTTTTGTACTATTTTACCTAATTTCTTCTTCCCTTTGACGAAAAAGACAAAAAAATAAGAGAGGAGATCTCATATGTATGAAAAGAACTTGTCTCTGTATATCTATCTATCTTCATGGTGATTTGTACGCTTGGGAAGCAAACTTTTGGATCTACATAATTGGAGAAGCTTTCTTAATCTCTCTTCTATTTCTGTTTTTGTTCATCATGTGTTCTTCATATTTTCTCTGTATTTGTTCTGTAATCATGAGTGAGTAGTCTCTTAGTTAAGCCAAGGGTGTTAAGGGATTTCATGATTTGACGGTTTAGGATAGATTAAACGGGGATTTATTCGGTGGATTCTTCGTCTAGGGAGTTCTTATTGCTTGAATTAGACTGATCACTTAGTTCATGATCTTGGGTTATCTAGCGCACGGGAGTGTTTGTCTAGATGCCGGAATTATCCTAGATGAGCAAAGCGTCCTTATCCAACGGGAGTTGATGTTAAGGCGTTCTTGTGAACCTATCAAATCGAACTAGAAAAGCATGCTTATAACATTTGAATTCAACGGGAGTTAGTATTCATGGTTTTAAGCATAGGGATTAATACTCCGGGAGGAGGTTAATCTATTATTAGGTTTGAGTTCTAGACGATTCTTAAAGCAAACCCCTGTTTAAGGTTCATTAACCGTTATTCGTGATTTCCCGCAGCGTCACCCGAGGCTTAACGCTTTCCTTATTTGAACTTATATCGTTTTAGTTGTCGTTCTTAGTTTCGAAAACATAAAACCAACAAAACTCTGTCATTCGTCTTAGCTTTAGTTTCCTCCTGCATTCTCATAGTCGTAACGCTTGGTCCTTGTGGATTCGATCCCTACATTACTACTTCGTATTGCTGTGCACTTGCAGTAGTTACATATAGGGTTAAAACCTGACCACATCAAGTTTTTGGCGCCGTTGCCGGGGACGAATTATTGCCTATGAGTCTTGGACGAAAGTTCAGACTAAGAATTTCTTTTTGTCGTTACTAACTCGTTTTATTGTTGCTCTTTTCCGTGCATCTCAGGTACATGACCAGAAGCCAAGGCTATGAAAATCTACTTGAGTTGAACAACGACGATTTGGCAAGAGTGGAACGAGAAAACAACAGAGCTAGATTGCGAAGGAGAGAAATGGCGAACTTACCGGACAATCAGAATATGCCTGTTGATGGAGATGAACATCACGAGTATGGCGAGGAAGGGAACCTCTTGAACCCTCCTCCTCTTGCTCATGATGGAGATGGCGATTTAAACGCCAAAGCAAACCAAGCAGCTGCTGCTGCTGATGTCCTTAGACGAGTTGAAGCTCGGAGGCAAGCTGCTGCTGCTCAACACCAGCTGAATCAAAGACAGCCTCCACGCAGACCAATTGGGGGTATTGACACTCCTCACCAATTTTACCAGGACAGAACCGCTATTCGTCCACCGCCTATTCAGAGGCAGAACGTCGAGATCAAACCTCAGATCATTGCTCTCGTCGAGAGACATCTGTTCTATGGGAAAGCTTCGGAGAATCCCATGGATCACATTGAAATGTTCGAAGAGATTTGCAGCACTACAAGCTCAAATGGAGTCCCTGCAGACTATTTAAAGTGCAAGCTTTTCTCCTTCTCCTTAGCTGATCGAGCAGCGAGATGGCTCAAATCTCTAGAGCCGGGTTCTTTGACTTCTTGGGACGCAATAAGGTCGGCTTTCTTGGATCAGTTCTACACCAAACCCAAGACCGCTTCCCTCAGAATCAAGATCACCCAATTTCAGCAAAACAGCGGTGAGCCCTTCAATGAAGCATGGGAGCGATTTAGAGAATATCTAAGGGAATGCCCTCATCATGGCTATTCCGATGAACAAGTGCTGAACATCTTCTACGATGGAGTGGATTGGGACTCCAAGAATTGTCTAAATGCGGCCAGCAATGGTAACTTCATGACAAAGACAAAGGAGGAAGCTTATGAGCTTATTGAAAATCTTT